>BQNB010031282.1:0-54113 GCA_026074375.1 Tanacetum coccineum
AAAGCTCTTTTGATTATCTGTTTTTAAGCTGAAAGTGTGAGATTTTTTTTTATTTCTAAATCAAAAAGTTCACTCAGCATATGTTGAGTGAACAAGCAGCTTTCAAAAGTCTTTTTCCTTAAGAAATTGTTTTCCATATTACTTTTAAAAAGCATTTTCAAATAGCCACAAGGTCAAACTTTAAGTAGTTATAATTTTCTTTAGCTAAGTCCTTTGTTTACTAGCTTAAAAACAAGCCACAAGTTGGGTTTTGGGTCTGTTTGTTTCTCAGTTTAGTATAAGCACTTATTAAGAAATTTTCAGCTTATTACCTGTTCTTTTAGCTTATTTCTAGTTTAATTTGGTTCATCAGATAGGATTAATAAAATAGTAGCTTATTGTTCATTAAGTTTTAGCTTATTTAATCTTTTAAAGTTCTTAAATTTTGAAAAAGCCAAAAAAATATATAGTTAGTATAATCTGTTTGCTTTTTAAGCCTTTTCAAGCTTATTTTCTAACTTTCAGAAAAATTGTTTTCACAAAAGTTCTTTGTTTTCAGCTTATTTCCATTTTTGCTTTATAAATTTTCAAAATTTAAAAAAAAAATAGCAAAAAGCTAGGCCTGGGACTCGAACCCACGACCTAGCCTCTACACACACTCATAACTTACCATTGTGCTACAATAGCTCATCTGTGAGCTTTCCTTTTCATGTTTCTTTTAAACTCGTTTTAATCCTTTTGCTTATATAATAAGGCGTAGTTTATTCTGTCTTATTTAGTGCTTATTTGTTTAGCTAAGTGTGTGCTTTTAATTTTCCTTTGTTCCTTAAAGTATTTAGGACTTTTTGTGATTTTTCTGAATTTTTCCCATTATTTGTTTATTTTTAATCATTTTTCTTAGTTTAAAATTTTAGAAAAGCCATAAAAAAATAGAAAATTAAAATTTTAAAATACAAAAAAAAATAGTTATTAGTTTTAGAATAATTACTTTAAGATTTACATCTATTAAAATCATTTTTACCATTTTTAGATTTTTAATTTCATTTTTAAGGTTTTTAATTTTGTACCCGTTAATTATTTTTTTATAGTTTAATTGTTACTATTTGCTTATTTTACTTGTTTTTATTCATAGAAATAGATAATCAAATCATTCTTCGAACCAATTCAAATCATTGTCCAAATAACAAACGTGGTCTCAATTTCATAAATCTTCGAGGAATACGACCCGGTAGTCACTTACCGGTAATATACGTATTATTATATATAATTGTGAGAATTTTCCTTTCTTCCTTTGTCCTCAAGGGTAGTTTGGTAATTTCATATCTATTATATTATTTTACGTGTATAAAACTTTACGCAACCAAGTTTTTGGCGCCGTTGCCGGGGATTTGTGATTAAGATTCCTTCGTTTGCAGTTTGTTGATCGTGATTTGGAGAACCTTTCGTCTTCGAAAGTTACGCTTTTAAGAAAATCAAAAATACAAAAAAATTAAAAATATAAAAAAGTAAAAAAATATATTTTTCTTTTCTTTTTAGTATAAGTAGAAGATTAATAAGAAAAATACAAAAATATTTGCTCTTCCGGATTTTTCGATTTTTCTCGTTAATTTGTGAATATAAAAATTTACTTCAGCACATTCGACATCAACCATTCCACCACAATATCAAAGGGTGAACCAAGCTTCCATAGGTCGAAGAAATTCCACCTGAAGTCCAAGGGAGAAGTCACTTCACTTAATTTTGTATTTAATCGTTCATAAACGCATACTATAAGACTAATGATGATTCAATCCATGATTCTTTTTGTTTACTCTTCTTGTATTGTTACCATGAGCGGCTAAGCACTTCTAGTGCTAGCCTAGTTATGACTTTACCGTTGTTATATTGAATGTTTCTTGTTTAATTATTGTTTTATTAGATATCCTTGTAGCCTGTCATTGATCCCTGAGTTTTGGTAGTATTGAGGGTGGTTTAGATCTTGTTAGTTCTGTTATTAGGCGGACTAGTTGAACATGGGGTTAACAGGGTATTAGGGTAGGTTGGCATATTTCCCTGGTGTAGGAATTTACCAAAGTACCGCCTCTATCACATTAAACACTTAAAAAGCACAGGAACTCTTTTAGAGGGGGTTTATAATCTATTTAGGTTATAGACAGGTCTTTAGGATAGTTGGAGTTTAATCACTGCAACTTGGATTCCCTGCTTGTGTGACTTGCAGGGGATTCGGGATCGCAGGAAGTATATGGCAGACCTCAAATGCCAATTTAGGTCTGTTGATATTAGAACCACTAATAAAATGATACTTATACATTGCACAGGAAACACATCATAACATTAGTAATGAAATAACTAGGGTAGCACGCTTTTCTCCCTGGTCACTTCTATCTCATTTACTTTTCGCATTTATTTTCTGTTAAGATCTCAAATCAATTTAAAACCATTTTCGAAACGTGACATAATCAAATTAAAACTATTTAAACTTAGCTCTTGGGACAACCTCGGTTTTACCAATTCATGCACTACATACGACCGAGTTCTCTGTCCGTTAGTATGTATAGACATCGGTAGACGAGTTTTATAAATTTAAAACTTGTAAAGATATTTAAACAAATAAACGCATTAGTGGTACGCACATGACATGGTGTATGTGGCCCAATGGCCTTTTCCGTGTGTAATCCACTAAACCCCTTATTCTTGGGTATAAATTGAATTTCAACCGAAGATAAGTTACATAAAAACCCCCTGTTTCCGACGAGTGTATTTTGGCATTGTAAAAAAATTGTTTATTGCAAGTTTCTTAAGAGAAACAATGGCACATCAAGGTTAGTATTGTTATGTTTTCTTGAGCCGAGGAAACAATTTTCAATTTACCTTGTTTTTGTTTAGCCCTTGCTATGTCTCATGGCGAGAATACCATCGTTCAAGATAACATCGGTTGGGTTAAGGCCATGAAGTATAACAAGTTCATTTCTTGAACATGAGTGGATTCTGTAATATTTGCATGGTTTAAAAGGTTTTTGTATGACAAAGGCCTTCCTTGATGATGAAGCATGAGGTGTATAACTAGGTTCTTCTCTTGTTAAAAGGTTTTCTTCTCTTCTTGTTAACATATGGTTCTTGCAATCGTAAGCAAACACAATTAAATTTAGCCTATCATGTTAACAAAAAGAGAAAAATAATAATCAAACAATACATAGACATTATTGAATGATTAATGAATGAATTACTTAACTTCAATGTAACATGAGAGTATATGAGTAACCAAGGGAATAAAAGTCCTAAAATTCGACTATAGTATCAACTTTAAGACTCCACAAAGTTCCACGCACGAATATTGAAAATAACGCCTGGATATATATATATATATATATATATATATATATATATATATATATATATATATATATAGATTATTGGTCGTGACGACATCGGGTTATAGCCGTGACGCCGTTACATCGTCGATCACAAATTAAGGTTTTCTTCACTGCCTCACTTTGACGCCGTCACAAGGAATCATGATGCTGTCACCATGTAATCTTGACGCCATCAGGGACACCTTCAGGATTTACTGAGTCGTCACACTTGCATTTATTTGAACACTTTATGGGCACTTTTAGTGACGGCATCAGAAAGGTGGTCACGAAACTCAAAAGTTGTATTTTGCCTTGTTTCTCTTCCAAATCGAGTCCAAGTCACGTGTATAACATCATAGTGCTTCCCAAATGCTAAAGGTACAAAAAGCAAGGATTAAGTACAATAATTAGGTATATTTACATGATTTTAAGGGTTAAGTGATCCTGAAAAAGTGTATAAAATGACACCTCATCAAATATCCCTACACTTGGAATTTGCTTTTCCTTAAGCAAATAAGCTTTTCTACTAATAAATAGCAAAGTCGGGGGCATTTAACTTACTAAGTAAAACTAGTTTTTGGCGCAACCGGTTCGACCTTATTATAAGAGCACGAAAATTACACTAGCACCTCACATAAGTGTTTGGATTCTCTCATTCTCTCGGGTGTATAAATAAAATATATAACGTAATAGGAAATGGAAAATGGTAAAATTTCACTCACTACCTGACATAGCATAAAGATTACCATATGTGTGGTAATGGATCAAACCTCCACCACTTTGGCGTAAGCACCTATGAAATACTATCAAAGAGGTCTTCACAAAGGGTTGTAATGATAGGCGAAGGGTATGGAAAATACGGTAAGGGATAACGGGGGATAATTTACTGGTGGCAAGTTAATCATCTAAAAAATTACATGTAAGAACAAGGCATTGCTAAGCCAAGAATCGACAAAACTCTAATAATCGTACAAACTCTACATCAAATTGTTTCTTTTATATACACTTTTGCCCTGCCATCATAAATCTGCTAAAATAAAATAAATAATATATGACTCAAGATTTATATTGACATCCCTACACTTGAGTTTTTAATAACTCAATAATAAACTAACTAATGACCCGAATTAAGAGGATCAATAAACATGTAGTACAGTAACGTACATGGGGGTAATAAATTAACTTTATTCCCCATTTCTCCATAAAATAAAACTACCATGAATCCCAATCGTCCTAAAATTATATACACTACCAAATGACTTGACTTAGCAACCATGTAATTAGGCAAACAATTAACCAGGGTTAAACATATGTGATCACAATAATGTACTAAAAATAAGTACATACAAGGGGGCTAAGGCGATTTGGGTGTAACATTTAAGTGGGGTGTAAAGAATGCTCTTCAATAATAATACGTAATCCACCAGAAAATCACAAGAACCATGAAAAGGATAGGCTTAGAGGGGTGTACTAGGGGTATCTTGCACTAAATATGAGTGAATAGCAAGGGTGTGGGGTAGTTATATGACCAATTAGATCATCATAACTATAACAAACGCGGGCTTGATGCGGGGTCTCGTAAAGACTTCAACAAGAAGGTTTACAACTCCCTAGGCAGTGTACCTAATCATTGTAGCGTAGTATAGGCAAGACTCGGGGGTTGTTATCGTTCTATAGGGGAATAGGTTGGGAAGGATCGAACAGGGCTTAGCCGAGATCTACGGGGTTGAAAGAAGATTATTTTTGTATTTTTATATTTTATAGAAAGCAGGTAAAATCAATGGTTTTGAGAGGTTGGTTGATTAACTAATTAATTAAACTAAATATAATCTATACTACTGGTGATAGCTTTATGATAAGATAGTGTATTTGCTTAATCATGCATTACTTATTAGATTGCTTCTCCTAATCATGTTGCCTTGTCACACTCGTGATGATTTGTGTAAGTATTTCCTAAGTCATGAACGAATTACACGAACCCGCCATCTATTTAATATTCCGTTAAGGCAACGCACAAGTAAGGTAGTATGAAGACTATTACAAGGCCCCTAAGAGTATATTAAATGCAATTGAAATATCTTAAGAGGGATCAACCATATTACTATTGACTAATTAAAGAAAACAAGCCAAAGTACCTGCGCGTTGCTTCGAGGCGGGTTATTTTTTATTGGTGTGCTCAGGCATAAGAACCCGCCCGTTGCAGTGGGGCTAATTTTTTCCCGAATAATATTTTTTTCCCTTGTTTTTTTTACTTAGCGTATAGGTTTTTTTTCGCGCCGTTTATTTTAAAGTTATTAAGTAGTTTAGGGTGTTTTTTGAATATTTTTAAAAAAAAAGTGTGTGTATATATATATATATATATATATATATATATATATATATATATATATATATATATATATATATATATATATTTAAAGTCAACATTTTTTATAAAATCGTACGTATGCTAGAAGCATTTCGAAGATGTTTTCGCGGGTGTTTTTTAATTTGAATGAATGGGTATATATGCATTGTATATTTAATAAGTAAAGTTGATTACGTTAAAAAGTCGTAAATAGTTCAAATGTGAGAGTACGTCCAGTGAATTTTTTGTTTCCTATTTTGGGCCGACAGGGGACTTTTTTTCCATAAAGTAAAATTGTCACTGCCATGGAATTTGTACAAATTCCTGCCTTGTCTCTTAAGAGCTTAAACAACATCCATGGCAGTGACAGTTTTACGAAAACCAACAATAAAATAAATAAAAAAATACAAAAAATTGAGAGTGCTCAGTGTAAGTTAACCAACATCTACGGGATGACATTCTCCTCCTAAAGATCTTCAAAACAACCTATTGGTCTCTTCGTAAATCAAGCCGCTTATCCTCTTCACTCCTCCTCTACGAGCCAATCAACGGATGGCAGGTTTAGTGATCCATTGGATGTTGTCTCTTAACACTTTCCTGTGACGCTTCGCTTCGCCCTTGCCTAATCCCTTTCCTCCTTTCCCACGTCCTGACATTTTTTGATTGATGATTTTCTTTCTTAGGGTTTTGGTTGATTGAATGAAAGTTTGATATTTTTGATGAGATGTGAATGGTGGGTTTTTATAAACACGGTTTTAGGGGTTTTCTTTTCAAATTTTGGAATGTGAAAGAAGCGGGATAATGAAAAACAATGGACGGTTGGATTGGGTATCTGTGTGATTGGGTTTAATGGTTGGATGAGTGTTTAAAAATGGTGTTGTGGATCGGTGACGTGGAATGATTTCTTTTGTATCTACTGCTATCATCACGGAAGTTTAAAAACTTATGGCATAAGGATTTAAAATTTTGAGTATTTTAAAAGTTTAAAATTTGAAATTTTAAAATTATTTTCATATTTTGTTTGATAGAAAATTAACAATCATTTTGATTTTTTTTTTTATATTTTGTTACTCCGTATTGCATTTTTTCGGGATGAGCATGGGTCTGGAACGGTGGAATCTGGAACCAGATTCAATAGATTAGAGATACCGAATTTCAAAAAAAAGTATGGATCCCAAACCGATACCAATATATTTTTCAGTTCCGGTTCTTTGGATCTATGATGATGGTGTTCATTTTATACACTTTTTCGGAGTCATTTAATCCCCCTTAAATCTTGCATTTATTTGCCCAAAATAGTATTTAATAGTTCCTTTTCAGGTATTAGATTTGGAAGGTTATTTGGAGAATTACTACGTGACTTGGGCTATTTGGAGAAGAAAAGGACAAGACTATGGACCCTTATACCTACATCTCTACGTGATTATGTTTCTCAGCGGCGAGACAGTGTCACAAGTTACACATTGAGCGTCGTCACAATTCATACCAAGATGGGTCAAAACATCTCTCGACGGCGTCAGTCGCACGACCAGCCGATATCTAGAATATTCTACTTCGCGACGGTGTCACCCCCCCCCCCCCCCCCCCCCCCCCCCCCCCCCCCCCCCCCCCCACCCCCCCCCCCCCCCCCCCCCCCCCCCCCCCCCGCTTAAACGCGATGCCGTCGGCAGCGTTTTTCCTTTATATACAACTGAAATAGGCTTGTTAGTGTGTAAACTTTAGAGTAATCAGCCCACATGGGTTCATCATCCATTGGAAAAAGATTTTCAAGAGTAACTAGAAAGTGACGGAAGTGGTTGATATCGAGGATTAGTGGATAGACAATTCTTAGGTTCTTAGGTAGATTGTTTCTTTGATTGAATGGAACTCTTCTGTTTCGTCGACGACGTCTTCGATTCAGAGTACGTTCGGGTTCAAGTAACGGTTCAACAAGTTCAGAATTGGAAGCACGTGTATGCATCCAAGAGAGAAATTGTTTGGGTCAGTTTGCCAGAAAACTGTATGGCGATTTTTGAAAAAGAGGGGGGTTAAAGAGATTTTCTAGATTTTGACTACAGAACAGCTATGAAATCCCCGGCAGCGGCGCTAAAAACTTTGATGTGTTCCAAAAGCTTTAAATTTATAAGACTGAAAATATCGGATAATTATATGGAAATACACGGGTAAAAGTATAACCCACGTATGCAGTATAATCTTTTTAGGTAAGACCAGGTCGTCCACAAGGACTAGAGTAGTGTTTTAATAATCAGTAAGAAAATAGACTTTAACAATTTTGAAAATAATTTTTACTTTACCAATGATAAAAAGTATGACTACTCGGATAGTTGAAGAATAACTTATAAGTGTTGGAAATTATTTGACCTTGAAGATGGGGTATTAATTTATAAAGACGATTTCGTCAGAAAACGTTTTCACAAATCAACTTGTTAACTTAAGACTTATATTTAGTTAACTAGACCAAATATGTCACTCAAATAATCCAGTTACTATTATATCAAATCTTATTTTGTTTATCAATTTACGAAAGTAGATTTCTTGGCACAGACGTTAAAGACCATAGACAAATCTTTAAAACCACATAGATCATAATGGGTCTTTCGACCTGTACTGATATGATTATATAAACTAAGTAGATAAGCAAAAATAGATAAGATGTGATATAACAGGGTTGCAACATAAGCTTAGGATTAAAGCGATCAACATCATACCAAACACTTATTCATTATCGTAACTTCACTGAGTAGTCATGAGAGATTTAGCCTCTCATGGCTAAGGGGTTCATAACAAAAGTACTCATTACATAAATTTCCATTATTTCAATAACAAGGTAAGAAAACTTCTTTGTTCTTGATCATTAGATCTTTTCTTCAAGGGAAAATATGTTTCTTGGTGTTTTGGTGAAAGGGAAGGGGTATGTGTGTGTAGAATGAGTGGAAATGGTTATGAGAGGGATGATAGGAATGAGAAATTTCATCTTAATTTATAGGCAAAATTTGGTGAAAAGTGTGGCGCACTTACAAATAAGTGCGGCGGACTTGGTGAGTTAATACGATAGCATTTAATGGCTTTTACTGGAAGTGCGGCGCACTTACAAATAAGTGCGGCGGTTTGGAGGAGTTAATGCAATAGCATTTAATGGACCTTAATTCTTCAATCTTTGGGAAAATGTGCGGCGCACAATATTGTAAGTGTGGCGGTGTTTGAACTTCAGAGGAAAGTGTGGCGCACTATGTAACTAGTGCAGCGGACTTCTTGAGCTTTTGGCTAGAAATCTTTATTTTCTTGTATTCGCCTCCCAAAGTGTATAGATTCTTGAGCTTGGGTCTTTTGAGTCTTCAAGTGAACCTATAAGCAATTTAAGCTTAATTAAGTATCGAAAGTTCACGAGAAATGATCAAATATATATAAATAACGCCATAGAAAACATGTATAATTTGGGCGTTATCAAATCCCTCCACACTTAGCTTATTGCTTGCCCTCAAGCAATGGAAGCGAGAAATTAAAATCATTTATCGTGACGTGGAGAAAATTTGATTTTTTAAGAGATTGTATTTTAGATAACTTTTCAGGCATAGACATATAACATAGCACCTTACATAGGGATAGTGTTTGATTTTAAAATTCACTCAGCCACTCAGATAGGGTTTAGATATGTTTTTGTGAAGAACACTCAATTTGCACAGACATAATCTAGACAGCTGCCATAGGCTTGTACTTAACACATAAACCTGACCGAAGGATGAAACTTTGGTACTAGAGAGGATCCAATCTTCATGCGCCGAACATAAGCCTTTATTTCTTCGAACGATTATAACACATATTTTTTTACTTTTTTTTTCATACCATGATGATAATTAAGGCTTGGCACATGACTTCTTCAATCAATTTTCAGATACTTCAACAACATAGCATTTCGCTTTCAATAACATAGCCTTGCGGGATACATTACATGTGAAGCTTCGTCTAGTAAATTGATGTATTAAGAACAAGTTCTAAAGCTTCTAATTACCGATCTCTCATAATATAATTATCAACCATTACAATGTTCAGATAGGCGCAAAGACCATACATACACATCCGTAACGACGGAATAGACACATATGACTGCAATCAAACCTTAACTCGAACAAGCTAAAGGCATCAATTATCTTAAGTACCAAAGGTGGATACCCGAATAAAGGCTTAGATTTATCACAATTTAGTGGATTAGGGTGTGCTAGCTATAATGTCAATCCGATTGGATTTGCCTTACTAAGAGCATTTTTTACTTTTGAAAGCATATATAATTAAGATTTTCATTAAAATATCAGCTAAATTTTTTTTAACAGGGCAAACATAAAGGGATATGATTAATTTTTCTTATTTGGCTCCCCTCCACACTTAAGTTGAACATTGCCCTCAATGTGATAACTGATAATAGAGATAAAATAGGGAAAATTAAGGAAAAATGGTACTTCATGGGGCATAGAGAAATGCATAGCTGAGGTAGAGCTATCTTGAGCATACGTCGTAATTTTCCATATCTTCGAGCTAAATTACCTGCATAAGAGTAAATATACAAAAGCACACAAAAAGAAAATATTTTTGTTTTTTTAGAAAATAAATAATATTAGTAGAAGAATGGAGGAGGAACTCCTCCACACTTAAGTGAAAGCACGGGTTGCCTCCCGAGAAGCGCTTAATTTTTAAGAGAGTCGTTAGCTAGACTCGTATTTTAGGAGTTATTAGTTTGGGAAAAAGGGAGTGACTGCTTCCCTTGGGTCATTGTCTTCTTCGTGATATAGTTTGAGTCGGTGGCCATTGACTATGAACGTCTTTCCATCTTTTCCATAAAGTTCAACATATCCGGATGGATATTGATGTTTCACTATATAAGGTCCTAACCATCGGGATCTGAGTTTCGGTTGTTTAAATTTGTACTTTGAGTGAAATAGCAGGACTTTATTTCCTTGTTTGAATTCCTTTCTCATTCTTAATTTTCTGTCATGCCAGACTTTGGTTCTTTCCTTGTATAGACGAGAGTTTTCATAAGCTTGGTGTCTAAGTTCGTCTAATTCGTGTAACTGAAACATTCTTTTCTCACCAGCAGCGATGAGATCTGGGTTGCAATTTTTCAGTGCCCAGTATGCACGGTGTTCAATTTCAAATGGTAAGTGGCAGTTTTTTCCATATATTAGTTTGTATGGTGTAGTACCGGTAGGTGTTTTGTAGGCAGTGCGAAAAGCCCACAGAGCGTCATCGAGTTTTCTTGACCAAATAGCAGGATTGTCTTTAACAGTTTTTTCAAGAATTCTTTTAAGAGCTTTGTTCGTGTTTTCAACTTGACCACTAGTTTGAGGGTGATAAGATGTAGAGAAACGGTGATTAACTCCATATCTTTTCATGGTTTTTTCCATTATTTTGTTACAGAAGTGAGTACCTCGGTCGCTGATTAGAGCTTTGGGAATTCCGAAATGGCAGAATAGTTTCTTCAGAAAGGCGACTACTACTCGGGCATCATTGGTTGGTAAAGCTTGAGCTTTGGCCCATTTAGATACGTATTCAACAGCGACTAGAATGTATTCAAACTTATATGATTTTGGGAATGGTCCCATAAAGTCGATAACCCATATGTTAAAATTTTCACATACTTGAATGTTGTTTAAGGGCATTTCATTACGTTTTGATATATTTCCAGTCTTTTGACATGCTTCACATAAGCGGACTAGAGTATGAGCTTCTTTGATGATTGTTGGCCAGTAAAATCCTGAATCAAAGACTCTTTAGCAGTTATGTTTGGTCCATAATGTCCACCTGTTGGTCCGTGGTGACATTGATCTAAAATGATTCGGGTTTCTGGTCCAGATATACAACGTCTGATCATACCGTTTGAGCATACTTTGAAGAGATAAGGTTCCTCCCAAAAGTAGGATCTGAATTTGTCAAATGCAAAAACTACAGCCATAAGTTCTTTTTCGGTTACGGTGTATTTTTGTTAAGCGGAGTTAAGGGTTTTACTTGCGAAGTAGATCGGGTGAAAGTTTTTACCATCTTTTTGAACTAAGATGGCTCCTATAGCGAAATCACTTGCATCACACATAAGTTCAAATGGAAGATTCCAGTTTGGGCTTACGATCATAGGAGCACATGTGAGTTTCTCTTTCAATGATTCAAAAGCTCTTCGACATTCATCGTCAAATTCAAATGGAGTGTCTTTTTCGAGAAGTTTAGTTAGAGGTCGAGCAATATTTAAGAAAGGGAAATTACAATAAGCTAAAAACGGATTTAAATAATATAAGCTACTACAAAAGTTACCTAAATTAAGATAAAACTTAAAAACTACTAATAATAAAAGCTACTAAAAAAACTAGATGGTGAGTGTGTGATAGTGAGCTCTATTTATAGGCTGTTGATGAAGATTCTAGGCCTTGCCTTGCTTCCTAAGCTTTTTTCAATCATGCCCGTACAATTCTTCAATGATTGGCAAATCATTATAAGCCGTTAGATTACTAGGTAGCTCACACGGATTGCCAGCGTGGCAATCTGTGATTGAGACACCTTGTGTTTCTTTTAGGCATAATTTAGTGTAAGAAAATGAGTCCCCTTGTGCTTCTTTGCCATAGCCACGAGTAAGCCTTTGCTTGTGAGCTAATGAAAGCTTTGATTTGACTTAATTATCCATGCTATTTTCTTGTAGAGCCTCTGAATTGTCGTCTTTGACCCTCAATTTCCAAAAGCCCTTTGATTTACCTTGGTTGGTGAAATGGGGACGAAGCATGAACAGTAACATGCTTCATGCTTCGCGCCCTTTATAACTGTAAAATGGGTAAAATTGATTTAAACTTTGGGCTTTTTGCCAGATTTGGTCCTGTGGATTTGGTTTATAAAAGATTAAGGTATAAAAGGACTTTCGTAAATGACAGAAATGGTCCTTGCGGTTTTATAAAAGGGTATTGGGCTAGGGGCAATGGGCTTTTGGATCCGGGTATGATCCATTTAGGCTTAGGGACTATTTGTGTGATTTTTGAAACTTGAGGGACTATTTGTGTAACATTTGGGATTTGTCTTATAGTGAGTTGACTTCTGTTGACCCATAGTTGACTGAAGTTGACTTTCTTTTGACTTTGGCTTTGAATCTTTGGCTCTCTTGTACAATCTTTCGTTCTTGTGTCTGTGTTTGCCCATTTTTGACGGTTTTCTTATGATTTTTGTCTTATCCGTAACTGCATACACAAAACACAAAAAACAAGTATATTTTTGCCATTTTTAGCATGTTTTGGGTTTAATTGGGTTATTTTAGGTATAAACGGATATGTGTATTTTACACTTATCAGTTTTTCTTGCGAAGTAGATCGGGTGAAAGTTTTTACCATCTTTTTCGATATTAAAGACGGCTCCTTATAGCGAAAATCTACTTGCATACACGAAAGTTCAAATGGAAGATTCCAGTTTGGGCTTACGATCACAGGAGCACATGTGAGTTTCTCTTGCAATGATTCAAAAGCTCTTCGACATTCCTCGTCGAATTCAAATGGAGTGTCTTTTTCGAGAAGTTAAGTTAGAGATCGAGCAATTTTTGAGAAATCTTTAATGAATCGTCGGTAAAAACCGGCATGTCTGAGAAAGTTTCTAATACTTTTGATATTAGTATGTGGTGGAAGTTTCGAAATTACATCGTTCTTTGCTTTGTCAACTTCTAGTCGGCGCTTAGAACACTTGTGTCGGGAGCACAAATCCTTCTTTGGAATTTGGAACTTATATTTTTCCCAGTTTAGGACGAGATGAGCGTCTTTGCAACGTTGGAGCATTTTATCAAGATTATAGGGAAAATGTGGGGTTTTTTTTTAAAAGAGTTTCCAAAGAAGGAAAATGTCCTTGAATATTTCGGAAGGATTTTCGTTCGATATCATGAAAGATTGCCAACATACATCTTTGAAATATGGAAGGAACATTACATAAACCGAAAGGCATTCGCCTATAAGCATATGTGCCAAAAGGACATGTGAATGTTGTTTTTTCTTGATCATTAGGATCGATAGGAATTTGAAAATACCCAAAAAACCATCAAGTAAACAGAAGTATTTATTTCCTGCCAGTCTTTCTAGCATTTGACCATAAAAGCTAAGGGAAAATGATCTTTTGCGGTTGCTTCATTTAGTTTATGATAGTCGATGCATACTCACCAACCTATAATGGTTCTTGTTGGAACAAGTTCATCATTTTCATTGGTGACAACTGTAATACCACCTTTCTTTGGTACACAGTGGATAGGACTAACCCAAGGACTATCGGCAATTGGATAAATTATACCGATATCCAAGAGTTTTACGATTTCTTTTTTGACAACTTCCTGCATGTTTGGATTTAACATTCTTTGTTTTTAGACAACTGGTTTCTTATCATTCAGAAGTTGTATCTTGTGTTTGCAGAATGATGGGCAAATACCAAGAATATCTGCTGTTTTCTAAGCAAAAGCTTTCTTGTGCTTTTTAAGGATGGATATAAGTTTATTTTTCTTTTCTTTGGTTAGATGAGATGATATGATAACAGGAAGAAAAGAGGGTTCTTCTAGGAATACATATTCTAGATTATCAAGAAGAGGTTTAAGTTCGAGATCCGTATGAGGTTCTTCAATAGATGTTTTGATTTTATAATCAGTATTGATGGTGATTTTTTCGAATGGTGGATCTTCAGTGTCGGATTCAGAGTCAGAGTTTTCATCAGTAGTCACTGCCATGAATTCATCGAATTCAGCAAAGATTTCTTCTTCGAGAAGGGTTCCTTCGATGGAATGAAGAATTTTACTACCTTCGTCTAGAAGAGCATCGAAATCTTCTTCTAAGATTTCATCGATGACATCGATACTGAAACATGTATCATCGTTTGAATAGGAGCGTTTCATCGCAGAATCGATATTAAAAATCTTTCGTTCAGTTCCAACTCTAAGGTTGAAAGGGTCATCCCAAAATGAGGGGAACTTTACTATCCTCTTCCATTTTGAGAATAATGAAATCAGCAGGAAAGGTGAATTTACCAAGTTCAACGAGCATATTTTCAGCTATTCTAACAGGGTATTTGAATGATATGTCGGCTAATCTTACGCTCATTTTGGTAGGTTTAAGAGTTTTGAGTGATAATTTGGCATATAACAATCACAACAAGGTGTTAGTAATGACGTCTTGGTAAGCATTGAAGGGGTTGAAGAATGAAAAAGAAATGTATGGATAAAGGGTGAAAAGAAAGAAGCCTTCCTTACACCTTAGGCAGAAACCGGGTCAATACATAATCTATCAAAATCACAAAGATGATTGTTGATATTGAAAACGACATCATGGACCCAGTGATGCAATGCACAACCCTTCCCAGCCATTCGGGTTTCTCTCAAAAGAAACTTGTCTCATTTGTCACGGAGATACACACGTTATCTATTGACATCTCACTCTGAGATTGTTAATATTGAATAGGTGGCAGTCTGCTCCAGCCTCCGATTACTAAAACCAAAAGTGCACAAATCGAGTCTAGAGCCAGAAGAGATCATAGTATAAATCTCATTAGGACACAATGTCAAAATACACTTGTTGAACACCATAAAGTTCACAAGCTGTAACAAAGAGTCCTACGCATTATCCTTGAGATCTTGCCAGAACATCTGAGTGATACTCAAGTATTCATAGTGAAGATGGAAATCCTGCTTGAGCCAACATCAAACAAGCTCTTGGTAGGTGACTTGCAAGATTCTATATGAATCAAGCTTGTGATAACTGGATATCAATTTTGGTCCAGTAAATGAATTGACGACTTAATTAGAAAGATAGTAACTATCTGATTCACTCTTACCGTGTTGTCTGCTTTGAGACGTTCCGGTAATGAGAACTAGCAAGCATGGTGAATCTAATACATCTATGTTAGAAGATCCTACGCTTTGAGCTGGAAACCCTGTCAAGGAGATTCTTTGAATCTACCTGATCACAGGTATAGTATTTATACTATAAAATGGGAAACCGGAGGTTAATGCAACCGAACTAAAGATGAATGACAAAGCCAAATTCATCTTTTATTGCTAACTATTTTATTTTAGGATAAGACGACGGTGTTGCAGCCTCATTCCAGCGAAGTCGGATTCATAAACCACATGCTCATACTCAAGCTTTCAAAGTCAATCATTCAACGTCAAGATAGTTGATTCTAATCTTCCCCACCATCAAAGAGCCTCAAAGTCAAATAAAGAATCATCAATTGGGGAGATTGTTAGACTTATAATCATATGTCAAACAAGAATGTAACAAGTATGAGCATGTTGGTCAAGAGCACAAGTTGATCAAGGAAGTCAAATCAAGATGATTCAAGTCAAGGAGATGATGCAAGATAACGATCTCAAGAATTCGTCAAGAATTCAAATCAAAAGAAAAAGGCTCAAGAAGCAAGAATCTACAAAGCATGGATTAACAAATGCTAGTTACAAACAAAAGATAACCAGACAATAACAATACAAAGCATAAACGGCAAACGTCATATCTCAATGTCATCAGTGGTAGCATAGGATTTTGAAGAAAGAGACATCAACATTGGGGAGATTGTTAGCCTTAATTAATATAATCAAACAAGAATGGTTATCGTCTTAGAAAGTCAAACTAGTCTTGGTATGTAATATTAATTAGCGAGTCGGTCATCAGCTTGGACTGTAATCTAATATGTCCGTAGCGTTTTCGGGCTCAAAGCCCAATTAAAAAAAACCAAGCCCGACCGTTTAGAAAGCCCAAGATGCCAAGATATCAAGGCATTGGGTAATAAATATCCCTATCACACACATTGTGAAGGGTGTTGTTGTTACAATTCTAAATCTTTATGTAACTCACACACTTTCTCTAATCTAATATTCCTCTCTTGTTTCTCTCTCTACTTTCTCTCTCTAAGTTTTCTTATTATTTTCTAGCATATTGGTAAAGATTATTGTTGTGTAATGGATTAAATTAGTGGGATAACAGTTGTTGTTAACGTTATAGTCCTATTAGTACAGTTTAAAGAGGAACCTCTTTCTAACCAAATCTAACAATTCTCCAGGCTAGTACTTATCGACATCCATGCCGTGTTTCTCCATAAGTTCCCATGCAGTATACCCTGATAACTTATTGATCATCGTATTAAAAAACACGATGGGAGCATAACCAGATTGATCAATGATCCACATGATCACTTTGTACCTGATATAAAGTATGTTTATGTAATTTATATCATGCGACATAAACAAAAAACTAATAAAGAACAAATAAATGCAAAAAGGGAATAATAATTGTTACCTAGATGCCACCTGAACAACACCATGGTCTTCATAGTAGAATGTAACTTTACTTTTGCCAGATGATGACATAGCTTTACTTTCAACCACATTGACTTTCTTGTTACACTCTTTATAGGCCGTGTATGCCCATTTGTTTTCTTTGTGTATCCTGTGAATCCTGGCGTAGACAATGCAATGCGATTTCTGAAATCATAAGAAAATATCATTGGATCAGTGTACATAGTGATGATATATAATGTAAATATGTAGAAACTAAGATGAGATTATAATTCACGGATGCTAGATACCATCTTCTTCACCGCTCCATGAAAAAATTCAGCAATAGTGACCATCGACTTTTAAGGGGTGAACAAAGATATCTTGAACTGACTCTCGTCATATTCAGGTAGTTCTTTTAATATGATATAGAAATTTATAAAAAAATCAAAATAAATAAATAAAATAAAATGAAACAAAAAAAGATTAAATATAAAAAAAGCAAACCGCTGCCGGGGACCTGGAGTAACAGGAGCATAGGAAAAACTCAGATGTATGATGGGACGTTGTTGTTACCCTGCTCCTCCAATGAGAAACTAGGTGAACATAAGGGTCCGCGATGGTGGTTCCATCAGAAGAATCAGGCGCCTCAGAAGATCGGTGCATAAGATGGTGAAATAGTGGTAGCGAAGAAATGTGTGCCTCTAGTGAGACATTCATCCGGTGAATTAGAATCGGAACCCGATTAGGGGAAACCAAGCCACACAATCCAGTGGGTGAAGCGACCAGGAGTCGTTCTGAACACAGGAGCGGCTGATGAAATAACTGGAGCAATAGTTAAAAGTCTCTGTAGCAACCACAGATGTAGAAGGAATAAAATTCCAAAATATAACCAAAAGAATAACCTGAGAGGGCGGTGTCCCACTCACTCTCATCCGAAGAATTTTTTAGGGGGGGGGAAAAGGGGGGGGGAGGTAATAGCATTAGAGCTGAAGGCTGCCATGATCTGCACAAGGAATAAGTTTATATAAATCTCCTTTATATTAAAACAATGCAAGGGATAAAGTAAGCTGAAATGAATGTAAGGTTAACATAGGAATATGTAATAGTTCTCGAGGTATATATTATATATATATTATATATATATATATATATATATATATATATACATAGCAAGGATAGTCAAACACGGTAAGCACAGATAGAGTAGCACATAGAAATTACTACTTGTTATAGCCAAACTAGTATAAACATTGGTTCTTTATAACTTGGCTCTGATTACCAATCTATATCACCCCTAGACGATAGGCTGACGGAATACGTGGCTCGAGGGCTTAACGTTCATTACACAATCCCGAACATTAAAGCAACAAAGAACGTCCACTAATAATGGACGTTTTAAAAAATTCTTAACTCGTTGCATAAAAGAAAATAAATTTAGTTTTACAACCGGTCCATAAGAGAGTTAAATGTAGCGGTGCATAACAAAGTATGATAATGACAACGAGTATATAATAGATAAGTCTTGAAATTGGCGAAGTCACATTAGGATATAGACTCCATTTAGCATCAAGAATCTATCCAAGTTAAGCACTTGAGAACATGTTTTTTAAATGTCAAATAATGTTGGTGATTCAGAGGTTTAATTTAGTACAAGAGTGGACTACAAGATTTCAAAACGCATGCGATACTATAACAGATACAACATCAAAAAAAGGATTTACTGTTACGCATTGCTCATGAACACCAATGCTAATAAGATAGGGCATATATATATTGCAACTTAGTATTCTGCCCTTAACTGGGTATTCCCAAACAAAGACCACCACAACGCAACAATCGACATGACATATATCCATTTGTTTCTTCGTTAAGTCGAAACCAAAAGCGGGATTGGGGTTAAATAGTCCCAATAGATTTATTTACGCTTCACGCTCACTTAAACAATCCAATTGGTTATAGGGACTCTAACGGTTTATGATAGTTCGGGGCATAGTGGTTTGTAAGCAAAACTTAGGCAACACTTAAACATGTAAAACTCACGTTAAGAACTTGTGTTCCAATTTTAAAAAGGAGGAAACAATGTTTCTCACCCCAAAAGTATAAAAGCATGTGAAAATAGGTAAAACATGGGGCTATGAACTTACCTTAACAAGGATAAGCGATAATCACAACAACGATGATGATACTAAGGAGGTCTAGCCGCGACCTAGATTAAATCCAATGGGTATGACTTAGCATACGGAAGTAAAACAAGTAAAGCATCTATGATCATCACTTAAAGCATCCAAGTGTGTTTGCGTTTTAGTAATAAAAGGCTTATAGTAAAAATTTACAAACATCTCATGATAAATATCGACAGTTGCTAAAAAGTTACTATTGTATATTAGAAAGTTTTATTTTAGGAAAGTGTTTAGTTCTCCATCGTTAATACGTTTCCCCTATATTTGTTAAGTTCCATATATTCAAATTGTGCTAACTAACCATAATCGCTTAAGACTATGTTCGTTCCGCTAGGTTTTACCAAAATTACTATTTTTAGTATCTTTTACGCTTTTTCTATAATCGGTTAATGACAGCTTCAAATGATGCTTAATTTATATATATGTGTACTTGTTTCCCTAGTGTTTTGAATGTCCATAAAATGTCTGAAATTATCGAATACCCTTTTTACATTCACATTCTGCACACTATTCATTGGGTTTTGTCATAAAATATTTCATGTCTCATTTGGTTTTTAACTTGGCTTGTTTTAAAATCCGTTTTTCAAAGTGTGATATGTGAAAAACATATCTATTCGAAACAAGCTCTTCAAACTACTTTTTACGCCTAATAAAAAACATTTTTTTAGGTCGCTCAAAACCTCAAAACCTTTCAGGACAACAAGGGTGTGTGTTTTACCTAAATGCGACCAAAAATCAACCCAACTCGCATATTAGTGCCTAATCTAACCCTAATCTTTATTCACCAATAACCTACCAACAAAACTAAACCCTAATCCAACCTAATCTCTATTGTTGTAACTCTCATCAACCCTCAATCTCACCAAAAACATGATATAAAACATAAACATAAAGTTGTAACAAATTTTACTTCCACTTTATAAATGATGACAAAATATTAATTTATTTCTTTTTGTAAAAATAACACAAACACATGGATCTTTATGAACAAACATAGATCTATAAAGATAATAGATGAAACCAAGCAAAGATCAAGGAAGACTTACAAATCAAGAAGAACAAGTAGTGAAAACACAAGATCTATACCCAAGAACTATAGTTCTATAAAAACCCCAAATAATCTTGCAAACCCTAATTTATAAATCTTGAAATCCCTTGAAAAACAACCAACCAATACTTGGATCTACCTTAGAAACTCTTAGAAATGAACTTAGAATGATTGGATCTTGATAGAAATCAAAAGTTATGGAAAGTATATGTATATGTATGTGTGCCGTGAGCTAGAGCAAGGAAAAAGGAAGAGAGAAATTTTGTGGCATATGAAATGGTATGAAAACCCTATGTGTGTTATAATGAGGTTTATATAGGAGGACAATTAGGGTTTTAGGACACATGTTTGTATGAGTAAGTGACCAACACACACTAAAGGTGTGTGTGGCTTGTGGTTCGGCCAGACATATACCACAAGGACCATATGGGTCAAAACTTTGAGTTGGTTCATGACTTGCTTACTTGGTTCATGTGTATAAATTTCAAACAAGGTCAAATGGTTAGTCAAATTGTAAGTGTTCACATGGGAATGTTGGTGTTATGGTTTTGTGCATGAAAGTGACACTTTCATGTGTCACTATCTTGTGTAAGCATGAGCACATGCATGGGATTTCAAGAAAGATGCTTGTTGAATTAATTTTGAGCATGCATACATATATATTTCGTGGGTTTTGGGTATAGGAGGAGGGGTGAACGAAATTTTTGGGCTTAGGGCATAAGATTATCGATAACTTGAGTTTACACGAAAAGATTTCGAGTTTCCGGGGTTTCGTTTGGTCAAAAACGCGAAAAACGCAATTTAAGAGATAAAACCCTAAAATTTATATCGGGAGTGATTAAAAATCACGAAATACTCAGAAAAGTTAAAATATCTCATATAAGGCCTAAATTAATTAATAATCGATGCCGGGACGCGTCCGATGACGTTTTTTAGTTTTACGCAGTTTAACTTTCCGGTAAACTGTCAGATTTAATGTAACGTATAAAATTTAAAAGTAAATGACCGGAATGGGTCGGAATACTAACCGGGAATTTATGGGGTGTCACATTATGGCTTATAATTTTAGCTTAGATTTGATTCAGTCTTGCTTATTAGGTTAGAGGTAGGGTTTAGGTAGCCTATGTAGTTCTGGTTTCATCTTATTCTTAGTTTTCTAGCTAATCTAGTTTAATGAAAAAGCCATTAGTTCTTTAAGTAAAATATGTCAAATTTAAAAGCTCTTTTCTAGTTTATTTTTGATTTTGAAAAAAAGTTGCTTTCACAAAAGTTGCTTAATTTCAGCGGTTCTATAAGTGTGTTTAAAATTTTTGAAAAAATAAAAAAGTTTCAGCAAAAAAGAAGCCATGGGGTCGAACCCATGACCTCCCCCTTTGCACACACAAGTCTCACAACACACACGCACTAGCCATTCGCCCTTGGGTCTTTTTCGTTAGGATTTCTCTTCATTCAATATATATAGTCATTTTAGTATTAGGCCTATTCAAGCTAATTTGCTTATTTTCTGCTTTTTCAATAAGCCACTTTTCTTGTTCATATTTTTCTTAGGATCAGCATTGTTCAAAGTACCTTTAGTTAATTTTTAAGATTTTTATAAAGTAGTTTAATATTTTTAATTAATTTTCTAGATTAAAATCATTTTTAATTCATAATAAATAAAATAAAAAGCAAAAAAATATAATTCTTTTTCTGAAAATTATTTTAAGTCATTTAGGATCTATAAAAATTAGATTTGCATTTTTAGGGTTTAATTTTGAAAATTTGCTTATATGTCACATTTTAAATTTCCCGTTATCATTTACGTGTTTAATTTCTTGAATGCTTTAATTGTCATAATTGTTTGTTTGTCTTTACATGTTTTTATGCGTTTTCATTAGTAGAATTAGAAACCAAATCAAAATCTTTGAAACCATTCAAATCACGCGATCACGGACTTAACCGATTTTCAATTCGCACCTCGTTGGGGAATAAACGACTCGGGAAGTTTTTGAGACAAGTTTGGTTAAAAGTTTGTTTCTTAAATCTGACAGAAAATACTTACTATACTATAATTGTTTACATCCTTATATACTTATATTATATATAGTATGTTTGGGCGTATCAGGCATACTAATAGAATCATAATTAAATTCCTTTTTCCCTGTTAACGAATTAATGAATGAAAACTAAAAAGTCATTAACATACAAGTGATGAATGGGCTCCTGCTATATGCACTCTCAATAGAGTGATCTTCAGTGGTTTCCTGCAAACCGAATAATTACTACTGAAATATATAAGGTGATCTCATTATAACCACTTTACTCACCAATGACTACTTTTTCGATCCAAATATTTACACCACTTCTTGTAATTCTTAAAAAGTTTCTTCATAACTTCAGTAACATCCCAATCATCCAGCTTTTTGGAAGAACGATATCAGAGGACAGAGTAAACAACAACAACAATCTAAAAAGCATAGAAATGAGTTATCATATCATGCTGCATATAAAGTCTAATAATACCTTAGGTTGTTGGTTGGGGTTGGGGAACTGACGAATGTGACATTTTCAAGCAATAAGTTTAAGTGTTCTCTTTGATTCGCGACATTATATTTTTATGGAATTTAAAACACATCATATATATTATGAGTGAACATATTATATCAGATATTCTGAATAGACTACCAACTGAAAAACCTGAAAACCAAAAATTTCTTTTAGCCAATCCAAAATATCTTCATGTGCCTTCTTTTTGTAGCCCTTAGGCCATGGAAGTCCCTTGGTGTTACGTAGTGCAGATACAAAAGCTTGAATCTACAAATTACACAATTGTAAGATTGAATTTATAAAAATAAAAACATTGTAAGTATAAATATATTATTGGATAAAATTTGGAACTAACCTTTGGATATCTTATAATTTCTTGATTTGAGCTATCGGGGTCAAGTTAACTAAACTCATGTATGATTTCTAGAATTACGAAAGGTAAACATATACACTATATTGCAACATTTGACTCATTCATAAGTGTTTTACTCTCAGTTAAATGTTATTTTAGTTTCTAAATTTGTCAAAAGAAATAATCATATAAATCCATTGGCACATAAAAAGTTTTCTCGTACTCCACGAAAACATAAGAATAAAGATATATGATTATCATAGTATCATAAACCCCTGAATTTCAAGTAATCGCTTTAAACTACCAATTTCGGGTTAATAGGGGTGTTTGGGATTGATTATATTGAACTACTACTAAATAAGTAATCTTCATATAAGCATCTATCCACTACTTGCTGAAAACAATATATTTCACTTAAAACCAAAATGATACTTTTAAGCAATAAAAAGCAAGCGATCTTTTCTGGAGTAGGGATGAAATTCTATCAAGTTACTGTATCTTTGTTATTTACACTTCTATGACCATTAAAAAATAAGTAATCTGAACCACACCTTTCACCATAGTCACAGAACAACAAACAACACATTTAATACTTACTTACCGGCTCAAACCAACAGTTTGAAACCAAACACCCATTTCACGTACACGCTGAAACCAAACACTAACAGACGACACACTTAATACTTAGAAGATGATAACAAACTAATGATAAGAAAACAACCTATTAATCCTACGGTGGTTTTTCTTTTCTATAGTACTAATTACTCGCTCTTGTGTCTCCCAACAGTTGTGATGGAAAAAACATGAAAGTTCATGGTTCAACTATGAAAACAATCCATTCACTTACTCTATAGGGGATGTTGAACACGTGGTCTCAACTTTAACACACATTATCAACGTTGTGAATGAGTTAAACCTGAAGGATCAAAAAAGAAAAGTTAAGTACTTTGAAACCAAACATGTATAGTAAAAGATAAAAATCTTAGAAAGATCATGAAGACAACGATGGTAAAAAGTTTATGAAAAATTAAAATGAAAAGTCATCTTGCTCTCAAGGGTATTGTTGTTACTGTTATGGGTCACACATAAATCATAAAAACAACCCACCTACTCAGACGTACCAAAAAGCATCAAAATCATCACCATCAGTAAAGCTTAAAAGGAAAGCAATAGTCATGGGTAACAACAGATTTCATTAACGTGTATACTAAACTAAAATGATTCATAAAAAGTTAACAAAATCATATAATTTTTAATTAATTATAAATAGATCTCTTTCCCTGTAATTGATTAGTATAATTAGGTTTTACAAAACTAAACTAAATAATACATCATTGGAATCTCAAACACAAATGATTTATTTACCCCCATCTTTGAACCTGGTGGTGGTGGTGATTTGATTTTGTGTCTGACGATTTGGAGGGCATTACTCTTCATATTCACATGCATCCCATGAATGATATTGTAATTGGGTGATGCTTTGCATCCTAAAACTGTCGTATGTATTTATTTTGGAGGAACTGTACAGGTGTGGGTTTAAATGAGTTTAAATCATAAAGACTCACATTGATTATACACAAACTGAATCTTTTATAGTATAAGGATAATCAATTAGGATGTAATTAATAGTGTTTGGATGCGTTTGGTTAGGTTTAGTTGTTGTTAAATTCGGAATTAAAACTGGGCAGATTTTTAGGTCATCTTGTAAAACTCATAACTTGGTCATACGGAAAGCTTTTATTGATTTTCTTGAGTCTAAAATTAACTACAAATAGTCTACTTTCCAACCCAAGTGGTTTCATGAATTAAAAGTGAGTGGAGGTCAGTCAAAAAATTTACAAGATTCGTTGTCAAAACTGAATTTTAGGGGCAGATTCTAGGTTGTGATTGTGAGGTCAAAAACCATATGAAAATGACTTTTTAATTGATGGGATTGATACTGTAGCAAGTTCATGATGTTTATGATTTTCTAGAATATTTATAGAATTTTCCTAAATTTTTAAATGGGTCTAATCAAGCTAAACATTTTGATAGTCGAATCAGGTCAAATTCTGGACACTTTGTGATGTTGAATTTTTATAAAATTGTTAGACTCAATATTATTTTTTCTAAAAAATTACATTTGTTCATAACCCATTGGGTAGGTAAGGAATGCAGTAGAGAAAGTCAATTTGATGATTTTGTATTTTATTTGTAGTCATAAAGTGAATACAAAATTCTGTCAGAATCTGGAAAACTAGAATAAATGATTAAAGGTATTTAGAATATAAGTAAGGTATGGGAAGTGTGGTAAATGGGTTTATAAACATGATATGGTCATAGGAGTCCATCAATTGATTGTTACATCGTCTTGGGTATTTAGCCTAACCGCGTGTGACACGTTTTTTATTTGTGTTAAGTTGATTTCAAAGAATTTGTGAAGTAGTTGTGCATCAGGTGAGTTTCATAGTCCCATTTTTCCTTTTTTATATTGGGATGGAAATGATGCAAATATTTTGAAATGTTTCATTGTTGTGATTATGTATTTTAATTGCGTATGAACATTACATGACTATTATATGACTATGTGTTACATGTTGGTATTGAATGGGATCGAATAATTACGCCTACTCAGTGTGATTTATGATATTGATCGGGATCGGATGGGTACGCCTACTCAGTGATACATATGGTATCTATTTGGGATCGGATGAGTACGCCTACTCAGTGTTGATTATGGTACCATGGGATTGGAGGGGTACGCCTACCCGTTGTGTGAATATGTTGATTATATATGTGCATGCTTGCATAGGGTCATGATAGTTCATTATTGTCCATTCTTGTTTTGTAAATCACAGTGAAAGCGAGTTTTAGTTGTGTGTCTAAAACCTATGGCTCTCACCAACATATTTGTTGACGTTTTAAGTGTTATTTTCAGGTGAGCATCTTGAGGAAAGTGAAGTTAGGAAGCTTGGCTAGTGAGACCGTAGGCTTGTATGTGGAGTTTATCTTCTAGTTTTCATTTCGTACTTTGTTTTGAATTGATACTTTGAATGTTGATTGGCTGTTTAGGTTTTCAGACATTTTGTTTATGTCTTTGTATTGGCATAATTCTTTTACCGCAATACAAGACCCTTTTTTCTTGTGTTAGGTATTGTCATGACACTTTGTGTCCATTTTTGTTTTGTTTAATGCATTGTAGTTCTCTATATTGTTGACACCATTGTGTTGTAATGATACCCATGACATTACGCCTCGTGTTTCCGCCTTGGCGAGGTGTGACACCTAGAACAAATCATGGTTGTCGCATCATCGAGTAAATCATTTAAACTTCAGTACCATCAATGATCTTGCAAGAAAAGATCTGGTAAGAGGCTTACCAAGGTTGAAGTTTGAGAAAGATCATCTTTGCTCGGCTTATCAACTAGGCCAGAGCAAGAAGTATACCCACAAACCCAAATCTAAAATCACCATTATGGAACTCTTACATACCCTTTCATATGGATTTATGTGGACCAATAAGAGTGTAGAGTATTAATGGGAAGAAATACATTTTGGTCATCGTGGATGATTATTCGAGATTTACATGGGTTAAGTTTTTGAGATCAAAAGATGAAACTCCATAGTTTGTCATTAAATTTATAAAGCATATACAAGTGGGTCTCAACAAAACTGTCAAATACATCTGAACAGATAATGGCACAGAATTTGTTAATCAAGTACTGACTAAATTTTATGAAATCATCGGCATTACTTACCAAAAATCTATTCTGAGAACTCCTCAACAGAACGACATTGTCAAAAGACGAAATCGTACTCTTGTCGAAGTTGCTCGGACAATGCTGATATTTTCTAAAGCTTCGATGTTTCTATGGGAAGAAGTTGTCGCCACTTCATGTTACACCCAAAACAGATCCCTAATTCATACTCTTCACAGCAAAACCCCTTATGAGCTTGTGCATGGTAGGAAACCTGATCTTATATTTCTTTGAGTTTTTGGTGCTCTTTGTTATCTGTGGTATATCCTATATCATAACACGGGGTCGATTCTTGGATTTGGCTAGTTTCTAGAGAGAGAAACACTTGAGAGAGAATATCTAGAGAGAGAAAGTGTTTTTCTATCAAAGTGAAATAATGACTAGCTTACCTCTTCCAAAGTTGGAAGAGGCTATATATAGTACTTACAATATACCGGGTATTTGTACCCGACTTAAAACCGAAAAACGTACTATTAACTATGAAACTACGAGCTATAATAAACAGTAAAATACACGGGGTGACCGAGTCTTTTTCTAATATCTAACAATCTCCCCCTAAGGGAGGTCACCCCTGATAATACCAAACTTAATCACTTCAGTCTTTAGCTCGTGGACATTTAATATCTTGTACATTTGGGATAGTGATCTTTTGATTCATCTTACGCTTGTCTTTGACTGTGATCTTGAGCTTTCTTGAGATCATCGCCCAAACATAATCTTACATCATCTTGTAATGGATCGCCATCTTGTGCACTTGAGAATGAATACATGACATCAGAGTTTGCGGAAGCTTTGACACCTTTATGAGGTCTTTCATAACATCATAACAAGTGTAGGTCGTGTCTTAGCATTCGGTTATTTTCTTGACATTACTGGAACTGGGTATCTCCATCTCCATCTCCATCTTTAAATGATCCTGTAATGAAACAGTTAGTAATAAAGAGAAAATTGATTTGAAAAGACAGTCTAAGTGTTTCTTATGAAAGACTTTTGTAACACTTCGAGAGTTTTGATTGTTTGTCAAATGATCAATAACCGTCAATTCTTATACTGGAACAAGATTGATTCACACAGAATCGCACCATCGTTTCTTTCCAGTTGTCACAAGATTGATTCTTATAGAATCGCACAAGTCACCTACCTAGAGCTTGTTTGATGTTGGCTCTAGCAGGATTTCCATCTTCATTGTGAAAAACCATCGTTTCACTCGGATGTTCTGGCAATATCACAATGATAATGCGTAGGACTCTTAGGATAGACTTGTTTCCACAGTGTGTGAAAGACAAGAGAATTGGATATGTGTCCTAATGAGATTAATTGACGATCTCTTGGCTCTAGACTCAATAGTGCGTTTTGGTTCTAGTAATCGGAGGCTGGAGCAGACTGCCACCTGTTCAATATCAACTAACTCGGAGTGAGAAAGTCAATAGATAACGTGTTTAGTCTCCGTGAGAAATGAAACAGAAATCTTTTGAAAGATTCTGAGTGGCTAGGGAGGGTTGTGCATTGCATCACTGGGTCCATGATGTCGATCTTCAATGTCAGCAATCATCTTAGTGATTCTGGCAGCATATGAATTGACCCGGTTTCTGCCTAAGTGAATGGAGGGCTTCTTTCTTTACACCCTTTATCTTTACAATTCTTTTTAATTCTTCAACCCCTTCAGTGCTTACCGAGACTTCATGACTAGAACCTTGTTGGGTTTATTCCAGTACTAGCTCCATCTCAGTCGGCACTTTTCCCTTATTCTCACTTTTACTCCTTTTCCATGTCATACCTAAGGACTTCTACACTAACTAGTGGATTGTCCCTGGGTAGATCCCTCCGGTTATGGCTGGATCATTGGGAATAGTACCTAACCTTACCAACCTTATAACTCCAATTAAGTAAAATGCATGGTCGGTCTTTTGGTACAGTTCTCCTTTCCATAAAACCAATTGAAAATTCAATTAAGGTACTTATGATATAAATATCAAAGCGTTTAGTACCTCGATTGTTTTTGACATTTTTCAGAAACGCTCCCCCTCAAAATGTGCTTCGGTATTCGAAATTGTTTAGCACGTTTGGGCGGAGTATATGAGTCCTAATAATCACTGTTCTTTATTATACACATATTTTAATCACATTTTCTCCCCTTATCAAAAATTTTAAACCCTTTGACATTTTGGATATCAATTGATTTAAATATGTTATAAAATTTGGGAGAAAAGTGTGGCCTTAATTCGCAAGACGTGTAAGAGACATATAACTGCTCCCCCTCAATCGTTGAGGGATATCAGCCCGGAAAGCTACAAACACAAAAACACGCTCATCAATTATATATAGACCTCCTCCATTTATCTTCGCCTAGACAATCATACACTAGGGGGGGGGTGGGGGGGTGGTGAAACCCCCCTATTTACATGTCAAGACAAGATCATAGCACTTTGGCTTACTTTCCTTGCTACTTCATAATGGGTATAATTGTAGGACCTTAGATGATCATACAAACTTGCACCTCACCTCCCTCGACTATACCCTTATAGGCAGCAATACTTTGCTCTCCTTATAATACTAGGATCGTTTTAAAGAAGTTCAAGAAGTGAAGCTTTGATGATTTGAAGCCCCTTTGGGAACAAGAATACAAGGCGTTACGAGTGGTAAATACTACCCCCGAAACAACCAGTTTCCATCATTTTTGCTCCTTGAAAGCTCAAACACAGGTTCAGGGATGTTTCTACTTCTGCTCCTTCATCTATTATAATGTTCATTATGATCCTAAATAAACTCTTGTTTAAAGTTTTATACTTAAATTCAGCTCATTTTCCATTTTGATGCAAAAACCCATAATAAACCCGAACCCTAAATTTTTTGTTTTTCTTAAAACTAAATGGTTTTATATGGAATTGTTCTAATATATCCTAGCATGCTTAACTATGTTAAATATAACACTTTATTGATTTAATGAAGGAATTTGAAATTAAAAAACCCTGAGTCGTTTACCGGTTTGAAACCCTAATTTGACCGGTTTTGCTCTCCTAGCTAACGAAAATCGTTTATTTATAACTTGCGTACGTTTTATAATCTTATATTTTTAGTCTATATCATAACTTATACCAAATATCTTTTGAATTGTTTAAAATAAGCTTGCATGGCATTTGGACTGGCTTTTGTAGTTATAATCCATGCAAGGGGGATTATATCGTAACTTTCGGAAACTTATAACTAAAAGGACTATAAATGTCATTTTAACACAAAGTATATAACACTACAGGGGTTCTATGAGTCATTTTCAATGTAGTCGAAGGTTTATTGGTATCATTTTTAAATCCTTTGAAGACCACAAACTCCGTAAAGAATGCAAACTCCTAAGGGCCTAAATTGCAATTTCAAACCCTAGGGTCTTATAAATGTAACATTTGGAAAAAGTATAAAATCATGTTTTAAACCTTACAAGACATAACTTTTAATTACGACTTTCTCTTGCTTAACCATTTACCAGATATTGCATCATAAAACGCTTTTTAAAACCGATTATATCATATCACAATACTAGGGAGCTTCATATTAAGGGAGTTTCATCTTGGTATTACGTTCTGACTGAGTTGTTGGGTTTACGATGTAAAGTGCCCTAGCTCTTCAAACGTTTACTGAATGACTTCTGAATTATGATGGCCCGAACGGTGATACAATAATTCCAAAATCTTCAATCAAACTCATAACTTTTAAAACTAAAGTTCTTTGAGAGTTTCAATCTTACTAAGAAACAAATTTACTCAGGGACTGCATGACGTGGCTATTATTTACTCCATCTTTTTGCCTATCATCAACTTTCCCTGGTTAAGATTGTGATAAGGTCGTCAGCTTTCATTTTGGAATATATATTACATCTACCTATCAGGTGAGATTCATAACCTCGCCTTTACTTATTTACATGTTTTATAAACCCGCGAGGGGGAGGGGGATATACATGCTTTGTTACAATCCTTTTTACATACGTGTTTATCTTTATAACAGATGTTGATTACTTTTCAAAGACTTATACATGCTCTAATCCAGGAAATACAGTGTCTTTTACAGTTAATGCTATCTGAATACGCTATTCAGCTGCTTTGTCGTGAGGGGGATACATGCTATAAATTACTAATACAAGTGTTTTACCAAGTTATATGATATCCTAATATATGATTGCCTAAGTTATCTATCCTACAAGTCGTTAAATTGACTTCAAGTCGTTAAATTGACTTTGGATATTAATGTGTTAGTTTCATAAATCCTTCAAGTCGTTAAATTGACTTCAAGTCGTTAAATTGACTTTGGATGTTAATATGTTGATATTATGAGCTCTTCAAGTCATTAAATTGACTTTTGATGATAATGTGTTAGTACGATGTGCTTAGACAAGGAACAAGACCAAACAGACCAAACAAGACAATAACGCAGTAATACACTGTTACTACAATAATTGCATTCGTTGCAATTATACAAATAACGGGTATATAATAACGTGACCCAAGATCATAACAATACCATTTTCATAATAATTGTGTTTGTACAATTATTACACTATGATTTGTATTCAAACTATTTATATCAAACCTATGAATTTCACTCAACCTTTGTGTTGACTTTTTAGCATGTTTATCTCAGGTTATTGAGCAATATACGGCACGGAGTGGCATGGACTCGAAGATGGCTAAAACTTGTTATCATTCACATTGTATGTAACTAGATTTTGGGACCTGCCTTTGTAAAACTCTGATTTGAAATGAATGATAACGTATCTTTTGAACAACGTCTCTTTTGGGTCGTTTTCTATGATTATGATTGTTGTATCCATGAAGTAATACCCCAGATTAGCTTCCGCTGCTATATTGTAAAAATGGGGGTGTTACATAGTTACATACCTTGTGTGAGTAGATTTAAACGATTTCTTAATCGCAAGAGGGAAAACCAGAAGTGGCTTCTCAAAGCACTAGAAGATGGCCCTTATTTGTTTAGGAACATCACACCTACAGCAGCTTTGAGTACTGGAAGGAGATATTCCAAAAACGGCATTCAAAACTCGGTATGGTCAGTTTTGACGAACGCACCCTACGATATTTATAGATCTCATAAATCAGGTGTGCAGACCATACTTGGATAAGTTTGTGATCGCCTTTATTAATGTTATATATTTATTTTCAAAGAACAAGAAGGAACACGAAGAACATCTTAAGGCAATTATAGAATTTCTTAAGAAGAAGGAATTGTATGCCAAATTTTCTAAGTGTGAATCCTGGATTTCAATGTAAAGTTCTCGGTCTCAGTCTATTTGTAGTCAAGGCATAAGTAGACCCCACCAGATCGAATCATAATGATAGGGCATCTCCTAAGACATCGACGGAGATTCGTCAATTGTTATGTATTGCCGGTTATCACTAAAAATTCATCAAAGGATTTTTGAAGATTGCCAAACCAATGACTAAGCTCACTCAGAAGAAGGTCAAGTTTGAGTGGGGTGACAAACAAGAAACAACGTTCTAATTGTTGAAGCAGAAGTTGTGTAGTGAACCAATTCTAGCTTTACCGGAAGGAAGCGAAGATTTTATCGTATACTGCGATGCTTCGATCAAAGGTTTGGGCGTTGTGTTGATGAAAAGAGAGAAGGTGATTTCTTATGCATCACGCCAACTGAAAATTCATGAGAAGAACTATACGACTCATGATTTGGAACTTGGAGCAGTAGTGTTTTCTCTGAAACTCTGAAGACACTATTTGTACGGAATCAAGTGTACGGTGTTCACGGATCACAAGAGTCTACAACACATTCTTAATCAAAAGGAGATGAATATGAGGCAACGTCGTTGGTTAGAATTGCTTAGTGATTACGATTGCGAGATTCATTATCACCTAGGGAAAGCAAATGTTGTCGCTGACGCCTTGAGCAGGAAGGAACGAGAGCCACCATTAAGGGTTCGAGCCTCAGTCATGACTATAGGTTTGAATCTCCCCAAACAAATTTTGGATGCTCAAACTGAAGCACGAAAACTAGAGAACATCAAGAACGAAGATGTTGGAGGTATGTTACTTAAAAATTCTAAAGATCTGGAGAAATTTAGAACGGAAAAGTTGGAACCCCGTGCGGATGGAACTCTATGCTTCAATGGCAGGAGTTGGTTACCATGCTATGGTGATTTGAGGACTGTGATCATGCACGAGTCCCACAAGTCAAAGTATTCTATCCATCCGGGTTCTGAAAAGATGTACCAAGACATAAAAAAGCTATATTATTGGCCCAATATGAAGGCAAACATCACCACCTATGTTAGCAAATGTTTGACTTGTGCCAAGGTCAAGGCAGAACATCAAAGGCCATCAGGATTATTGGTACAACCCGATATACCTCAATGGAAGTGGGATAACATCACCATGGATTTTGTCATGAAGATTCCTAAGTCGTCACAAGGCTACGACACTATTTGGGTGATTGTTGAACCGACTACTTAGGTCAGCAATTCTTTTGTACGATGAGAGAGACTGATTCGATGGATAAACTTGTAAGAATATACCTAAAGGAGGTGGTCACGAGGCATGGAATACCTCTCTCGATTATTTATGATCGTGACCCTAGGTTCGCATCAAATTTATGGAGGTCACTTCAGAATGCTTTGGGTACTAGTCTGGATATGAGTACTGTGTACCATCCACAAACAGACGAGCAAAGCGAGAGGACCATTCAAACTCTCAAGGATGCGTTCTTGTGCAATCGACTTTGGAAAGGGTTGGGTTAACCATTTTCCATTAGTCGAGTTCTCATATAACAATAGCTATCACTCTAGCATCAAGAAACAACTGAGAAGATTGTTGGGCCGAGGTTGGAGAAGTTCAACTCACTGGTCCAGAAATAGTGCAAGAAACAACTGAGAAGATTGTTCACATCAAGCATAGAATGCAAGCTGCTCGCGATCGACAAAAGAGTTACGTGGATCTAAAGCGTAAGCCAATGGAGTTTCAAGTTGGGGATAAAGTTATGCTTAAAAGTTCGCCTTGGAAAGGGGTCGTATGTTTTGGCAAACGGGGGAAGTTAAACCCTAGGTACGTTGGACCATTCAAGGTGTTGGAAAAGGTTAGATCCGTTGCATACAAGCTTGACCCCCCCCCCCCCCCCCCCCCCCCCCCCACCCCCCCCCCCCCCCCCCCCCCCCCCCCCCCTGCTTTCCTGGAAGAGCTGAGGGGTTCAAATGCCATTTCATTATCAACTTTAAAAGTGCCATGACGACGAACCATTGCCGTTCGTTGGGATGTTCGACTTTGATGACAAGCTTCAATTTGTTGAGGAGCCGGTAGAAATCATGGACAGTGAAGTTAAACGGTTGAAGCGAAGCCGCATTCCAATTGTCAAGGTTCGTGGAAACTAAGAGATGGTCTTGAGTTACTTGGGAACGCGAAGATCAATTCAGGAAGAAATATCCACACCTCTTCACAAAGACCGCACCATCGTCAAGTGCCGCGTCTTAAGCCTTGAGGACAAGGCTCACTTAACGGGGGGAGACTATAACACCCCTGTGTTTTAGGGGTCATTTATGACGTCATAAAATCTACTATGTATTCTTTAGTATTTACGCGTTTACTTTGTAATGTTATCGTTCAAGTTAAATCGTGTAAGCTAAAAATGATCATTCAATGTAAACGGGCATCAAACAATTAAACGTTTACATCAAGCAAGTATTAAATAATTATTTTGAGAATAATTATGGTCATTGTTCATTTTTATTTTTATTGGTTACGTAAATTGGTTACGTTTCGCGATAAAATACGTTTAGGCATACCCGGAACCACAAAAATAATTCTACGCTTCAACAAATACCCACTTTTATACCCAATACTCAAAAATCACAAAAATATATCATACATATCTCTATATGGCCGGATTTGGTCTTATGATATCAAAAGAAATGACAAAAATCTTGCAACTTGCTATGTACATTCAACAACTAGTAAAGACTTATGACTTTTACAAGTAAAACCCATACCATGACCAAGAAGACTTCCATGTTTTACTCCCCTTTGTCTCAAGACTTCCTATACCTCATTTGACTAGTCTTTGATACATATAAGTCTAGTATACCAAGAGAGATAACACATACACTTCAACACTTAGCCAAAAATCAAAACAAATCTCCCTTTCCCTCTCTTATAGGCCACGCAAACAAACCTCTTTTTACATAATCCATAGCTTAGTTTTCTAAGACCATACAACAACTCATCTCATATTTCCTTATGATAACCTAAGATGTTTTGAAGGGTTGGTTAAGCATTTGCAAGGTTTAATCAAGTTATTGCAATATTAGGGTTTCTATTTGGATTAGGGTTTTTTGGTTGTGAAAGCTAGGGTTTAAAGTCTAAACAAGGGTTTAGAGCATATATCTCATCATCATACATCACTCTAAGGTTATCTAAAAGCCTTTAACTTTTCATTTTTCATGTTTAGATGTGTATATGATGTTTATATAGCAAAATCACCATTTAGGACTTTTAAACATGTAAAAAGAGTTTTTACTTGTGATCATCATTTTGTACACTTTTTCATATGTTATATGATTGGTAATATCATGATATAATGGGATTATAAGTATTGTAACATGTTTGTTAAAGCATAAAAAGTGTATATACAAATTAGGGTTTTTAAAGTTTACTTAATAAGTTACAAGTAAAAGTGTTGTAAATGACTTGTTAAGAACTTGTGATCTTGAACATTTGGACAAATGATGGACCTATGGACACTAATATATGTAATACATATGATATATTTGGTTATAAAAGGCTTGTGGTAAGTTACTAAGTTGAAAAGTACATAAAACAACTTATATAAACAAGTATACGCATTGATTTCAAAGGGGCTGTTTTGGTTCGTGTATGGTGACAGTCACATTATGTTCTATAAAGATAGTACGTCTCATGACGATTCCAAAAAGGTAAGAAACTCGAAAAACCGATTAATAACGAAAAAGATACGTAGTTTACGAGTTTTACGATAATAACCGGAGTTATAAAAGAATTTTTATAAAAACTTGTTATAAAAATTCTACAAACAGAAGGTTTGATATTTTTATTAAATCACACATATTTTTAGGATTCCAAAACAATAAGAAACGTAAATTTTCAATTAAAAACGAAGAAGTTATGATTTTTTTTTTTTTTTTTTTTTAACTTTGCGAGTTTAATATACTTAAAATGTTATAAAAAATAATTTTATAAAAACCTCATTTTTATAAAAGTTACTATTCATGACAGAAACATATATTTTGAAAACGTCAATAATTGATAGAACTTTCAATAACAAAGACATGCTCGAAAGAATCGCTAAAAACGGAGCTATAACGAATAAAATACTCCCTCCGTCCCATATTAAGTGTCCATTTTTGACTTTTTGAATTCTTTTTTCATAAACTTTGACCGTAAATATTTTTCTTTATGTTATATAATGCTTACTGAAAATTATACCAATGAAAAATACATTCGAAACTCTATCCATTCATATATTTTGCATTGAGTATCATATAACATAAGAAGAAATAATTAAGGTCAAAGTTGAAGAAAAAAGACTTTTAAAAGTCAAAAATGGACACTTAATATGGGACGGAGGGAGTACGACATTTACGGGTTTTACGACAACTAAAACTATAAAAATAACTTTATAACTGGTGTGAACAGTAAAAATTATTGTTCAAATAGTAGGTCAAAAATATGAAAATGTAATATTTTGATAACTCGTCTTAATGCGAAAGCGTGGACATAAGAAACGTAAGAAACAGGCTTAAAACGAAGAAATTACGTCGTTTTTACTATCAAACTATTTATAAACGTTTTAACTTTATTAACACGATTTCACTAAAATGATTAGATGGTGATTAGCTATATAGAAATATACATGGTAGTAGTTACCAATGTGATTAGAACTTATACGACCTATATTGGATTAGGTTGCATTCGATCATTACCGTGACGCATTTTCTGTTGATCCAATTGATATTTCTGTTTCACTCAAGGTGAGTTCATAGACCCACGTTTTACATGATTTGTTTTACAAGTTTTTAGGGTGAGAAAAAACATGCACGGTTTTATAATTGGACACAAGTGGATAAGTTTACATTATTGTTTACGTGGTTGCATAACGTATCGATATACCCTAGTTGAGCCCAATATCGTGACTGTCAGTTACTGGATTGTGAGACGGGCGAATGTTTTTAAGAGATTCTATAGGGATTGAAATCCCCTGTTCGGGTGATTAGTATCACTAGCAAACGAACGAATACACATGTTGAACATGGATGTTGCGGGTTAGAAACATTCATCACGGGCAATGTAGGCACTTTTATGGTATTCATTTATGTCGAGCTTTAGTGTCATGAGCTCCTAGGGAAAAATAATTACTTTTATATGATGTCTGCATCTGTTGCATTATTCTACACTTAGGAAATCTTGTGGTCCTACAATATACGATTTATCAAACCTATGAATTCACCAACATTATTGTTGACGTTTTAAAGCAATGTTTTTCAGGAGGTCAATAAGCACGAGGTGCAAGGGATACATTGGGGGTTTTGATTTAGATATCATGCATTAAAGATTTTGTTGCATCACATTTTGTATATCTGTTATGGGCTTGAAATCTTTGTAATTTGAACAAGTGAACAAGTGAAGCTTCGGGCTTATGTAACAAATACTTTGTTAAATCCAATGTATCGGTTTTAAACGACTTTTTGGTCGTTCTATATATATCTTGTGTTATTGATCTATGAAGTAACACGCCCCGGACCCTTATTCCGCTGCGACCCAATTTGGGGGTGTTACATTTCCTATATGAATTACTGCATGGAACCTGAGATTAGTCAATACAATTATGTGATTTGAAACTGATGCGAATTAATCTAAATGATTTATTTAATATGTTTGAATTGGTTCTTAAAAACTGGATAATTTCCCCTAACTTATTTTATTGCAAAATAGCTTTGATTGTCAATAAGACGAGGTTAAAGACAAAACAAAGCATGATTACAAAAATAATTCAAACATAAAAGAATAAACAGCAAAGAATTAAAACACAAGACACTCCTAATATGCGGGAAAATAAACATTGAGTTGCCTACCAAGAAGCACTTTTCTTTATTTATAAGTCTTGTAGCTAGACTCATTGTCATACATCCTTACGTGACTTCGTGTAGGCTCACATGCCCACGGATGAGCTATTCTTTCATACTTTCATCCACTTGGTATTCAGGACCTAGGTTCAAACAGTTCTTGTACATAAATTTATTCTTCTCGTAAGCATTCCTAAAGTCGTTAGTTAGATCTCTTTGACTTAGCACGAGGACGGGTGGGATCTGACTCCACGATACGTGCCCCCAATTTTTAAACCTTAGTATAGTGCGGGGTATTTAGAATGTGTAGTTGTCGAAGATCCTAGTGAAAGACATTAATCCCTTAGCACAATTATATTCAAGTTTAGTGATTTTTCTAAAGGGTTTGCCCATCACAACTTCCGCCATATCTCTTAGGATGAATTCTTCTATGTCTTCTAATATCACGAAATCCGTGATGTAAGTGAAGCTCCCTACGAACAAATAGACATCCCTAACAATGGCAACTAAGTTCTTCCCTGTACTTTCTAATCCTTTTACCATTATAATATATTAAGATTTACGCGTAATAATGTTCATTGGTAAAAAGGGGTCAAAGTAGGCGACAAACTTCCTAAAGCCGATCATAAATTGGAATGCCAAGTCATCCACATCGAACCTATTAATTGCCATTTGGCGGCATTGTCGTGCATTACCATATTCTTCTAGCTCATTTAAGACTTCACCATCATCAGAGTCGTCATTCGAATCTAGAAAGGGAGAAAAAGTAGGTGTATTACGATTCGTCATAGGGATCAAAGGTCGTCAAATCAATTTTCATTAGGTTGTTGTGTGAAACCATTAAGGAATCGATAATGTTCTCTAGGTGAGAATCGATGAGGTCGAGATTACCTATAGCTCGTTGAGCTCTTGGACAATCCTTGCACGAAGTGTAGTTGGTAGGACAGGTGGGTTGTTGGTCGGTGGTGGATTCGCGTTCTTCATAATGAAGAATGGAACAGTCAATGAAAATTACAAAACAAATGAACAAAGAAGAGATAGTCTATGAGAAAGCTAACATATCGAAAAATAAAAATCTCACTTGATAGGAATCAAGCGAGTAGACCTAAGTTAAACAATGGTCGAAGCCTAACAATTCCCCGGCAGCGGCGCCAAAAAGTTGATGTGCGGTTGTCGTAAAGACTTCAACATGAAGTTTTAAAACTCCCTAGGCAGCGTACCTAATCGTTGTAGTAGTAGTATAGGTAAGACTCGGGGGTTGTTATTGTTCTTTAGGGGAATAGGTTGGGAAGGCTCGAACAGAATCTAACAGAGGTCTACGGGGTTGAGAGAAGATTCTTTTTGTATTTTTATTTTATAGAAAACAGTAAAAATCATTGGTTTGAGAGGTTGGTTTGATTAACTAATTAAACTAAATATAATCTAATCTATTGGTGATAACTTTATGATAAAAAGATGTATTTACTTAATCATGTACTACTCCTTAAATTGCTTCTCCTAATCCTATTGCTTTGTCACACTTGTGATGATCTGTGTAAGTATTTCCTAAGTCATGAACGAATTACACAAACCCGTCGTCTATTTAATATCCCGTTAAGGCAACACACAAGTAAGATAGTATGAATACTATTACAAGGCCCCTAAGAGTATATTAAATGCAATTGAAATATCTTAAGAGGGATCAACCATATTAGGGGTAAGGTAGTATGAAGACTGTTACTGATGGTATCCTTTCTACACACTCTCATTTCCCTTGACGTCTATGCCAATTTAATATCTTATGGCTAGTTTTCTAAATCCTAACGCGCACATCCATCACAAGAAGCAACATTAAAAGGATCTACAATCTAAGTTTCATACAATCATAAGTAAATACAAAGGAGGGTTTAGCCTAGCATGTTATAAAGAAAGCAAGAACATAAATTAATCAAACAACACATAGACATATTGAATGATTAATCGAATAAACAACTTACTGATTTAAAACATTTGTGATCCCACGTTCATGTTCCGAACCCCTGTGACCTAATGCGAGCCCATAAGTCAGGATTAGTTGACGGTTTTCTAAAGTAGATACAGCTTAAGAGTTGCTGTGTATAGCATGCTAGACTGTGTTCAGCTCACCAAAACGGTCATTGTACATTGATGAGTGCTTCTTATAGCTGACCACACTCTTAGGAGACCTCTCATATAAATCGGCATGTTGACATTGTATTATGTAGGTGACCGAGTAAAGCCAGTCTCTCAGACGGAGTATCAGAAGTTTAATGGTCGCGACTGCCGTGTTTAATTTCTTGCATCTCTCCTCTGTTAGTCGACTTAATATGTAATTGCATTAAGTGTCAGAAGTATACTCTCATCTGTCTCGCATCTTGTTTCGACTCGTTGCCGCTTCGCGCGTTTCTTGTAAGAATGTTCGAGACATAGATCACTCGTTGAAAGACATCGTGAGATGCTAGAGTTGTATAGAAGATTGTGGGCGCGTGGGTGTGCTTGAATCTGGGTCATGAATAAGTGCGAACTATCTGTTTTAGTAGTGTATTTAGAGTAGATGTCTATTGGTGGTGACCGGTGTATATGAGTCTTTGTGAGACTGTGATTGTATGCAGCGCATGATTAAGATGTTTACTACTTCTTTAGGTGTTTATAGACCATACTCAGACAGAATAACTGAAGATGATGTGTTGAGAAAGTTTGATATAATTTATCTCGCACTCATATTAATTAGTCTGATATCTGTGTCGTGTAACGCTGAGAAGAATTGAGAATTGCATAAGACAGCCTAATCGAATGGGCTGTGCTATTAATGTTGTCATATTTTTTAATGGGTCTTGTTTACTATGTTTCGATACTTATGGATCAGATGCGCAAGTAGTTTTTTAGCATACGCATATTTACATATCATCTGCTATATGTACACCATAGCGTAACCGCCTTACGTTTTCTCTAGTTCCATACCTAATCAACTAGAGTACGCTCACAGCCATCATGTATCGGCCATCTCTGCTTATATTCTGCTAGTCTTCTGTTGAATCCCGCTCTCCCGTGTACTAGGTGGTTAAGTGCCCGCCAGAACCACCGCCTGGCCAGCGCGAAAGCTCACATCCAGAACACGCTCAGTTTGTTGCCCGACCGCTAACTCCGTCCGGGGGGCTCCGGCCGCAGCGGCTGGGCCCAGCGCTGAGATAGATTGTGGTTCCGCGAGCGGCGCTGTTCGTAATGTGAAGGGGAGTTACCGTGCTGACCGTCAGACCATTATAGTACATTGTGAAATCTCGATACATATCCCAGTGGGGCACTCTCCCCTCGTGGGCCGCGTGCCGGGAGATTGACCCACCACGGTGGAGCCGGCCCCGCGAGGAGTGGGGCGGTAGGGGGTCGGGCCGTTGCTGCTACTGGGCCTTGGGAGATTACCGAACATTTCGAATTCAGTACGACATGTAAGTTTCGTGAAGCTAATTTGTGGGGAGGGGGCGCGTCGGTGCCGCCCAGCTTGTTGAGTCTTGCGCCAGCGACAGCGAGGGGGTGGCCGTTGGGGTGTCGGCGGGGGGGGATCCTGTTTATGCGGTTTGTCTCTGTAATTATACCATCTTTTTTTCTATTTTTTCCGCCCTATTCTTTAATCTTTCTATTCCCCCCCCCCAAAGTTGTGCTATAAATTTTTCTTTTTTTTACTAATATATAAATATTTATAATTTAATTTTATTATTTTAATTTATATTTTTTAAAATTTTAAAACTACATTTAGGCTATTCACGTAACAATACCACCAAAACTTATCTCTAATTTCTAAATCTCAAATATCCTATTATTCTAACCATATAACCAAAGTTTTATAAAACTTCACCCATGTTAACATTGTTGGCCAAATTTTACATAAAAGCAACAATAGAAATACAAAAATGTACCAAGTTTATTCTTCTACACTAATCTATTTACATATTAAAACTACACAGTATTGCATGGGATATTCCACAAAATATATCTAGGACTTGTCTTGCTCCATTTCCCTCTAATAAATTTCATGGCTTATGTACTCCTTAGGGGACATAGAGCACACAATGAAACCAACCAAGTACATGTACAACTTAGGACTCATTGAAACCTAGCCATGACTAGTGTAATTGACCAAAGACTTTCTTAATTCCCTCATCTTGTCCAACCATGGTCTTGGTCTTCAACTAGTAACTTAGACTTATGCTTGTAGTAAATAAATACATGCACTTGTAGATATAACACACATACACACTTTCCATAAGCAAAAACTTCACAAAACTCTCTCTTTTTCTTCCTCCCTAGCCACGGCTCAATATAACCCCAAACAAACAATCCATACAATTTTTATTATCAAGTATTCAAGTGTTCTAGCATCATACCTAAGATATTCTAAGGTGTATTGAAGGTTTGGTTTAGCATTTACAAGGGTTTAATCAAGAAAGTGCAAGATTAGGGTTTCTTGAAAGATTAGGGTTTTCTAGTCTTGGAAGCTTGGGTTTTAATTCTAAACTAGGGTTTAGATCTTGTTTCTCTTCATCATACATCATCTTAAGGTCATATAAAAACTCTACACTCTCTACATTTGTGATTTATGTTGTAAATATTGGTATATTGTAAAATCACACTAGGAAATGTTATAAGTGTATAAAATGGATTTTTATCTTGATCATGGTTCAAAGTACATTTTTCATATGTTATTATGATGTTAAAAACATGTTAGAAAGGAAGAACATACATTATACAAGTGTTGATTAATTTATAAAAAGTATATATAAATTAATTGTTGAAAAGTTTATTTATTAAGTTTATAAAATAAATCATGAAATATATAAATACCTACTGTCCAAATTCAAATTTTAAAACATTGATTTTATATTTTATAAAAATAGTACATCTCATGACGATTCCGAATATGTAAAGAACTCGAAAGTCAAATTATAACGAAGGAGATACGGAGTTTACAAGATTTCAATAAAAAGCGTTTTTATAAAAGTAATTTTATAAAAACTTTATACTTTTTAGATCTGATAAAAATAGGTGAATATTTTTCACAGCAAGTACATATTTTTAGGATTTCAAAACACTAAGAAACATAAAAACTGGATCAATAACGAAGAAGTTATGCTATTTGCAAGTTTACGATAATCAAAGTTGTAAAAAAAATTTATAAAGTGTATGAACAGTAAAAATCACTATTCATCAGTGGGTTAAAAATATTAAAATGTAACATTTTGATACATCTTCTTAATACAAAACCGTGGACATAAAGAACGTACAAAACGGAGTTAAAACGCGAAAGATACGCACTATTTTATATTTGTGCACTATTTCCTGACATGAATAGTGTTGGTTCGTTTTTAATAAAAAAATTTGCGAAACATTTTAGAATCACTTATATATGTTTTAAAGTTTATAAATATTATTTTACAAAGGCGATTAAACTATTTATGCGATTATACGATGTTAGCCCTAAAATATGGTGACTAATCCGGAATTACATTTATCATTTATAGTCGGGTCGGGTTAGTTTAGCTAGTCGATATCGGGACTATAAATACTCCCTCCATACTTCCATGGAGGGGTAGGAGTTCACATTGTAAAGTGTGAGTGTGTGTGTGGTTCCTTTTTCTCTATTAAACCACACACATACACAAACACTCCTTCTTCTTCTTTTTTCTATCTCTTCTCTTTTCTCTCTTTTTCTCTCTAATAATATGGATACTTTTCTTTTCCATTTTACCAAGCCTCCGGATCATTGTTCAAAGGGTGAATCTATACTAACAATTGGTATCAGAGCATAGGGGGAATCCGTGTTGTTTATCTACTGATTATTGTGGTTAAACAAGATCAAATTCGTGGTCAAAAAGAAGTCAATAGAAAAAAAATCAAACCCGAATTTTTGTGCTTAGATGTGTGAATGTTTATGTTATTAAGCAAGATCTAGGCATAGGGTAGCTAATTGTGCAAGAGAAATCAAGTTAAGAGGACCAAAAAAGGGTGATTTATTGGGCCGATTTTGTTGGAAAAGTCGTATTTTTCGTCGTTGCGTTTTGACTCTCTGGCAAAATTCATGTTGCGTTTTGATTTCTTCTTGTTGCGTTTTGACTTCCTTCTTGTTGCGTTTTGACTCATTGCGTTTTGAGACTGGTTGCGTTTTGACTCGTTGCGTTTTGACTCGTTGCGTTTTGACTCGTTGCGTTTTGACTCGTTGCGTTTTGACTCGTTGCGTTTTGACTCGTTGCGTTTTGACTCATTGCGTTTTGACATTGGTTGCGTTTTGGTTCACTGCGTTTTGATTACAGGTTGCGTTTTGAAGACATCATTGCGTTTTGACTAAACGTTACTCTGCCCAATTTTTTATTCATTGCGTTTTGATAAAGATAGTTGCGTTTTGATTAGTGGTTTCATTGCGTTTTGACCATGGAAAACCCATGTTTCGATCCGCGCATCAGGTGGGCATGTGACCGACTTTGGGCATATGACCGAATTTGGGAATATTATAATCAAAACAAGAACAACAAACAAACACCACAATCAAGAACCAAGACTCATAAAACACAATCAACCATAAACAAATCACCACACAAACAAACAATACTTAATCCATAACGATCCTGAAAAGATTCACTTAAATGCAAAATGGCTAGAGCATTTGGACTCGATGGACAACAGGTGTTCACGACGTGGATTTGGTATCCCTTATTTGACAATGAAGTTCGATTTCTCAAAAAAAAGGCGTTGAATTATTTTCATCATCGTGGACTTTCTTCTATTTTCTATCGATTGATGAATTGCTTGAACGTTTAGTTATGATTAAGACTTGGATTATCTAGTTTCCAGAAGTCAAGGGGTGGTTGGATGAAGACCTGGACAACTATCACTTAAAGGAGTTACGTTGTAGTACTCAGTGTCACACGCAGATGTCGATGTGGATAATTTCAAGAGGTGTTGTACTTCTTATACTTTTGATGGAGTATAAGGTACTTAGAGATTTTCTTTTGCACCGTTCTTCAATCAACAATAGTGCAAGATTAAGTAACAAATTTAGGGGATTTTACTTCAGTTTCAAGTTTGGTATAATGGGTTTACTTCACCATGTGATCACAACAATAGCCGAAAGAATACGAGGTTGGTAAGTTAGCCAGAGAGTTAAAGGTTGAGATGTAATCAGCACTTCTCACGGGTATTTTTGTGCTATTCCAAGACAACGATACTTCACAGTCTAAGCAAAATCTTCAAAGTTCTTCGATGACATTCATTCACAAGACCTTGATTATACCAAGTGTTCTTGATTCTTGCTTCATCTCCTCTACGGTTTGTGAAGTCAAGAGGGTAATGATTCTTTTGTATATCAAGATTTGTGCTTATGACAAGAAATTCTCGAGTAGATGGACGTACACGACAATGATGCTTCTGAGAGTTCGCAACCATCATGGGGGAAAATGTGTACATTCAGGACTTAATTGACTTTGATGTTACCATGTCAACTTCCAGGGGGAAGTTTGTTAGCCCTAAAAATGCTTAGTATGGTTTGTGAAGTATTATGCAAACGTGAGAAGAACAGTTGCTGATTTCTCGCATGTACCCCCGAACGGATATTCACCAAGCCCTAATGACAAGAAGCAGTGGTCGCTTGTGTGGTTTGACTTCTACAAAATTCCGCTGTGCACTTTGATGACAAGTAGAAGATTGTTCAAGCTACATCAATGTTTCAGAATCTACTCAAGATAGGGATGTTGGTTTAGGGGGAAGCTGATTCAGAAACTTCGCCAAAAAGGAGTCTATGAAGAAAGCTTTTCAAGACATGCTGCATGAATTGGGGGGAAGTTAATCCAACTCATGCATACTACAATGGTTCCTATACAAGTAAAGACACAGAAAATCCAAGCTGGAATACAAGTTTCAAGACGAGGAGAACTCAGAAGACATCTTCAGCTTTGGAAGTGCTTTGGAAGACTTTATTTGTGTTGTATTTGTACCTGATAGGAACATTGTAAGTAATTCCGTATGTCCACATATTGGGGGAAGATTGTTAGCCCTAAAATATGGTGACTAATCCGGAATTACATTTATCATTTATAGTCGCTTACACCAAATCTTAAGCCAAAAAGGCAAAGACGTATCATTAGTCACCCTAGGACAACCCTCCGGCAAGTTAAATGTCATCAAGGTATTGAGACCCGTACCAATGAAATTCTACATTAAGATAGCAAATTGACTTAGCACGTATTAAGAGGATTAAGACGAGCATTTACACCTCTTCATCAACACTATTCCGGAAGGCAACTCGAACTGAATTGCAGGACGCAATTCTTTTAACACGGGGAGACTGTAACAACTCACATTTTCATACCTTTTTACATCAATGCACATCTAATTATTTATTTTAAACTTTTACGCGTCCACTGTAAATTTCCAACGTTTAGCTAAATCGCGTAAACTAAAAATCAACATTCAACGTAAACAGACATCAAACAATTAAAAGTTTACATCAAGCAAGTGATAGATAATTATTGGTAGGATAATTATTAAACTTTGCATATTTTATTTTTATTGGTTACGTAAAGTATTTACGTTTCGCGATAAAATACATTTAGGCATTCACGGAACCACCAAAACTTATCTACGCTTCAACAAATACCCATTATTATACCCAATACTCAAAGTTTTATAAAAATTCACCCACGTTTATGATTATAGCCGAATTTACCTTATAGAAACCAAATACTACAAGTATACTCTTTATACTTAATCTATACATCCTTATACTTTAAGTATTGTAACATCCGGTAATTTTCGGAACTTTAGATAACTATCTTACCCTGTGATTTTTCGGGTCTGGCTTGACTTATAAGAACGATCCATCCCAAATCACGTTTTCCACACTCGGACACAAAGCAATTTTAATGTAAACGACATTCCCGAAAACTTTTTCAGTTTTGAACCGAGACCTAAAAACAGTCAGAAGGATGACAGAAATGCCCTCCGCAACAAATTTTGAACACAACGCGTAACCGACCCAAAAGTAAATTAAATTTTATTTAATCACATAATTTATTAAGTAAAAGTATTTAATAAATTAATTATCTTGTTAATCGAAAACGTTGGTTAAAAACACAATTATTGAAGTTAAAATTCATTTTACGGATAAAGTTTGTCGGAAAAATATATAAATGAATAATAAACGTTTTAAATAAATTCTATAAAACATTTACGAAAATTAGTCGAGTGAATACTCATTTTTATCAGAAAAATAATTTAGAAAACAATGGCGAAAGTTTCGAGATTCGAATCGTCCGTTAAGTCATTCAAACGAGTCCCGAACCGTTTTTACCAAAACTATAATAAAGAAGTTACACTTTAGACCCTAAACTATGTTAACTTGCCACTTTTGATATAAAGTTTTAATATATATATAATTTATATATATATCTTTTCATTTCACTCTCTTATATAACACACACACCACCACTCTCCTCTCTCTTCTCCAAAATATCCGGCCACCACCTCCCACCACCGCCTCCCCCGCGCCACCGCCGGAAAACTTTTCCGGCGAGTGGTCCGGCCAAAATCAAAAATCCTCCCCATGCTCCGATCTACCCGATCCGCCGACCCACGCGCCTCCACTCGCGTTTCTCCACCACCACCACTCACCCACCAAAACCATCACTGTCATCATCATCACCACGACCCACAAAGGGTGCGTGGGTTTAATAGCAACCAAGAGGTGTTCGTTTGTTGGTTCGTGTTGGGTTTCGTGGGTTAACAACAACAAGGGTGCGGCTGGTTTGTGAAGAGAACCCCAAGAGGGGTGTGTTTATTCGGTTATATAAGCCCCCACACGAATGCGTTTGGTTGGGCGTAGATTAGGGTGTTCGTGTGGTTTTGTTATAAGCACCAAAGAGGGTGCGTTGGGTTCGGGTCACAGCCGCAAGGTGCGTACGGGTCGGGTTTAGCAAACAAAAAGAGTGCGTCGGGTTGGTTGTGTCAACGCACGAGGGTGCGTTTGGTCGTGCTTAGCACCACGAAGGGTCTATTTGTTTATAGATTTAGCAGCAAAGGGGTGTTTGGTTTGGCTGTCACGCCACCATTAGGGTGCGTCGGTTTTGGGACAACCACCACGAGGGTGGGTTAGTTTGAGTTAGTCACACACGGATTTGGTGTTTGGTTGTGGGTTAACAAAACGGGTATATGCCGGTTGTTTCCTGACAGCCCCCAAATAGGAGGTGCATTTGGTTCGAGACAGCGGGGAACGTCCGGTGGGAAACGAGTGTGTCGGGTCGTGGTTGCAACAAAAGGATTTGGGATGGGTTTGGTGGTTTGGCTACGGGAAACGGCTGCGGGACTGCCGTGAAAGCCGGGGACAACCACCCACAAAGGAGTGCACGTTTAGGCTTGTGTGACAGCCTGGGTGGGGGACAAGCTGGATGTTTCGGGTTCATTTGGTATTGTAACACGGAAACGTGTTGCGTTGATTGTGTTGACACCGAAGAAGGGGTCTTTTAAATTTAAAAGTAATTCGATTAATTTCGTTAATTTATCGATTTAATTGTAATGTGATGATAATCTAATAAACTAGCGACGTTAATAAAAATGTGAAATTAATATATAAAACGTGATAATATTATCTCTAAAGCAATATTTAGTATGAGTTTTTGAGCTAAAAACGTATTTTTGCGCGAGTTAGTAACGGTCCATTTTGAACCAGAAACTAAACGTGGGAATTCGAGATCGAACTTTTGAAAAGTCAGACTTTGAAAAGTCAGACTTTCGGGTTTAGCAAACAAAAAGGGTGCGTCGGGTTGGTTGTGTCAACGCACGAGGGTGCGTTTGGTCGTGCTTAGCACCACGAAGGGTGCGTTTTGTTTATAGATTTGTCAGCAAATGGTGTATTTGTTTTGGTCGTTTCACCCACCATTAGGGTGCTTCTGTTTTGGACAACCACCACGCCTGGTGTTTTGGTTTTGATTTATCACCCCCTGTTGTGTGTGTATTTGTGGTGTAAACAAAACGTGATAGCCGGGTAGGTTATCCGGACAGTCCGCCCAAATAGGTTTGCATTTGATTCTAGACAGCCGGGACCGCCGGGGGAGACACGTGAGTCGTGGTCGAGTTGCAAACAAAAGGGATTTGGGATTGGTTGTTGGTTTGGCTACGGGAACGGCTGCGGGGACAGCCGGGATAGCCGGGGACAACCACCCACATAGGAGTGTGTCGGGTTTAGGCTGTGGGACAGCCGGGGGGGGGGGACAGCTGGGATGTTGTCGGGTTACATTGATTATGTAACACTGAAACGGTTGCGTTGTAATATTGTGTTTACACCGAAAAAGGGTGCGTTTAATTTAAAAGTATTCAGATTAATATTTCGTTTATATTATCGATTAATTGTTATATGTGATGAAAATCTAATAAACTTGCGACGTCTAATAAAAATGTGATATAAATATAAAAACGGGATTAATATTAATCTCTAAGCAATATTAGATGAGTTTTTGAGCTAAAAACGGATTTTGGCGCGAGTTTGTAACGGGTCATTTTGACCAGAAACTAGAACGTGGGATTCGGAGTTCGAGACTTTGAAAAGTCAGACTTTGGTTTACAAAATATAACAAATTATATTTTAACGGACGTTTAGACATAAAACGGGACTTGTAACTCCCAATAACGAAGAAACTGGAGTGAAATCGGAATATACACTTTAATAGAAAATAAGTTATTTTTAATATATTAATAATTAGACGATTTGAGCACTTTCGAGTCCGTTTCAGCCTTCCGGCGAAAACACAAAGTTGTTTCATTAAATGACAATTTTAACTTTGCCGCGAGATTGTTCTGCTTTTAAAGTTAAGATATAGCGGGTCAAAACTAAAGGTCGGTTAATATATTATTTCAATTAATAGTTTTAAGATCATTATTCGGTTCTAAAAACGGAAGGTCTAAAAATAGTAACTGACTTAAATATTAGAAATTAAGATAATTAGACTGAAAATAGTATTATACATAAAATATACTAAGGGTTTAATGATAAAACGTCGCAAAGTGGATTTCTCATCACATGATATATGTATGTATACATATAAAAATATGTATGAATTTCGTCGTAACGATTTACTCAACGTTGATCGTATTAATATGTTATTTTGTATTATAATAGAGCACATAAATAATAAGGTCGTGGCCGAGATCTTGCAGATTCGGTAGTATTTATTTGGATTAAATGAGTCGTTGTATTTGATCAAGGTGAGTTTAATAGCTCCGCCTTGTTTTTCTCGTTTTAACATATAATATGTGGGTGAGAACAGCTTGTTTGCAAATGCATTTACATGATTGAATACAAATTGGTTTACATACTATATGCATAGCTCGCTAGGAGTATTACATTATTTGACTCATATTTTGGTCACAAAATACATACTTGACTTTCATTTGAAATGAAATACGGAAAAGCTTAGGCTGAATTGACTGAAAACAACAAAATTACGCCCGGGTGTTTCTTGAGGGGACACCGGTAACGAGTAGTACATATTTTTAAATTACTGCCCGGGTGTTCTTGGAGGGGACACCGGTAACGGGAGTACATATTTTTACATTACTGCCCGGGTGTTCTTGGAGGGGACACCGGTAACGGGAGTACATATACTTTAAATCACTGCCCGAATTGGGTACATACAAGTCTACGTCACAGCGTCATGAACTGTAAATCACTTGGAGGGTGAGCGCGAATGTTATGAAATAGATCTATTCGGGTGTGGATCCCTGTTCGGGTGATTAGCGATCGCCGAGAACGAACATTATAGCGTGATGTCCACGTGAATGATATAAAATAGATCTATTCGGGATTGACAACCCCCGTTCGGGTGACTAGCTATCACTGGGAACGAACGTTATAACATGTCGGATCACGTTGGGACTATAGGGCCCCCGGCAAATACATACTTGGAACATTTTGGTGACATTAAATGTGTCATGCATTCTTTATAAATCTTTGGGATAAGATTGGTATTTTTGGTGACATAAAATGTGTCATGCATTCTTTATAAATCTTTGGGATAAGATTGGTACTTTTGGTGACATAAAATGTGTCATGCATTCTTTATAAATCTTTGGGTTAAGATTGGTATTTTTGGTGACATAAAATGTGTCATGCATTCTTTATAAATCTTTGGGATAAGATTGGTACTTTTGGTGACATAAAATGTGTCATGCATTCTTTATAAATCTTTGGGATAAGATTGGTACTTTTGGTGACATAAAATGTGTCATGCATTCTTTATAAATCTTTGGGATAAGATTGGTACTTTTGGTGACATAAAATGTGTCGTGCATTCTTTATAAAAATCGTTGGGATTATTACATGTACGTGATGATACAGTGGATTACATTCATATTTAAACTAATCTATGAACTCACCAACTTAAATGTTGACACTTTTAAGCATGTTTTTCTCAGGTGAATTAGATGCTTGGATTATTTGATGTGCATTGGAGTCTTTACATTCAAGTTTTTCATGGTGATGCAATTATGGGACAACTATTATTTTGATTTCAGAAAATCAACGAGATTGTTTTACAAACGACACATTTAGAGGTCGTTCTCTTGTATCTAGCGCTGTGTATTATGAAGTAGCACCCCATGTGGTATTTCGCTGCATTGTATGATTTTTGGGGGTGTTACAAGTTTCACTAGAAATATACCATAAAAGATCAATGACTTTTCCTAGTCCTTCCTTTCCATAAATTTTCATGGCTTATGAGCTCCCTAGGGAACCAAGAGCACATAAATTACTTACTAGTACCATGTACAACCTAATAACTTATTATACCTAGTTCATGACTAGTAAACTTGACCAAGACTTTCCTTAATTCCCTCCCCTTGTTTTCTTTTAGTCTTGACCACTTCTAATAGCAACTTTGACCAAGGTGTAGTATCTATACATGCATAACTAGTTAGATATCTCACACACCTCATTTTCTTAAGTAAAAACTTCACTCATCTCTTGTTCTCTCCCTCCCTAGCCACGGCAAGAAATAAGCCAAATAAACAATCCATACAATTTTTATTATCAAGTATTCAAGTGTTCTAGCATCATACCTAAGACATTCTAAGGTGTATTGAAGGCTTGGTTTAGCATTCACAAGGTTTTAACCAAGAAAGTTCAAGATTAAGGTTTCTTGGTAAATTAGGGTTTTCTAGTCTTGGAAGCTTGGGTTTTGATTCTAAACTAGCATTTAGAACTTGTTTCTCTACATCATACTTCATCATAAGGTCATCTAAAAACCCTAAACTCTTCTTTTTATCATTTCATGTGTATATAATGTTTATATAGTTAATCACCATCTAGGAAATATTATAAGTGTATAAAATGGATTTTTATCTTGATCATGGTTCAAAGTACATTTTTCATATGTTATTATGATGTTAAAAACATGTTAGAAAGGAAGAACATACATTATACAAGTGTTGATTAATTTATAAAAAGCATATATAAATTAATAGTTGAAAAGTTTATTTATTAAGTTTATAAAATAAATCATAAAATACACAAAAACCTACTGTCCAAATTCGAATTTTAAATCATGAATTTTATGTTTTATAAAAATAGTACATCTCATGACGATTCCGAATATGAAAAGAACTCGAAAATCCGAGCTATAACGAAGAAGATTCGCCATTTGCAAGTTTACAATAATAAATACTTTTATAAAAATAATTTTAAAACAAGAAATTACTATTCATTACAAAAACTGTTTGGAAAATATCTTAGTTAGATAGAACTTTTAATTAGGAAGACGTGCTCGAAAGAATCACTAAAATCGGAGTTAAAACGAATAAGTTATGAATTTTACGAGATTACGATAATTAAATTTATAAAAATAATTTTATAAAGTGCATGAACAGTAAAATTCACTATTCATCAAAGGGTTAAGAATATTAAAATTTAATACTTTGTTATATCTTTTTAATATGAAAGTGTGCACATAAAGAACGTACAAAACAGACTTAAAACGAGAAAGATACGCACTATTTTATACTTTTGTAAAAAGTGTGTGTGTGTGTTTTCTCTCAACAACACACACAACTTCCCATCTCTTATCTTTTTCTCTCTAATAATATGGATACTTTTCTTTTCCATTTTACCAAGCCTCCGGATCATTGTTCAAAGGGTGAATCTATACTAACATACGAGTACAAATACATGGTTATTATTTATCAAATGCGATTTAAATATTTTTCACAGATACAATTAGATGGTGATGTAGCTATATAGAATTATATATGGTATTAGTTATTCAAAGTACTTAGTGCTCATACGACTTATAATTAATTAGGTTGCATTCGGACGTTTACGTGATGCATTTTCATTCTGTGATTTACATTGTTGATTCATTCACTCAAGGTGAGTTTATAGCCCCTCTTTCACTGTTTTACATTTACTTTACAAATCTTGGGGGAGAATACATGCTCGTTACAACATGTTTACATATTCATTTACAATCTATTTTACATACTTGATTGCATACTTGATTTTGTAACTTGGTTACACACTCGTTTACATACACATTGACAAAATTGTTTACATACTCGTTGCAAACTCGTTACAAATATGTTATACACTCATTTTCATATCTTACGGTGAGATACACTACTCGTTTTCACTTATGGACGCAACAACTTTACTTTCATTCTAATGATTACGGATTATCTTAAGTTGCATGAACTGTTAATTACTCGGAGGGTAAGCGCGAATGTTATAAGATAGATCTATTTGGGATTGATGATCCCCGTTCGGGTGACTAGCTATCACTGGTAACGAACGTTATACCATGTCAGAGCATGACTGGATTGGTGTCTACAGGGCCAACAACTACATACTCATGAACTCTTACTGTGCTATAAGTCTACGTCGCAGTTTCATGAACTTAGGGGTGCAATCGTAATCACACATGGTGACTATTGTATTGGATACAATGGTCATGCATACTTTACAAAAAGTTTTGGTACAACTATAATTAACTTTTTATGACTATTGTGTGGGATACAATAATCATACACTTCTTTGATTCCAACATTCATATTTACATTCTTGTGACTACTATAAGGATTGAAATGTTCATGCATACTTTACAAATATTTGATTTCAACATTTTAACAAATGCATTTGTGTGGTTTATATTTATACGCATTTTAACAATCTATATATTTAAATTTATGCGTTGCAAGTCTTGTATGGGTGG
>BQNB010031283.1:3693-54113 GCA_026074375.1 Tanacetum coccineum
TAAAAAAGTTAAATTAAAAGTGTGTATAAAAACGTATATAAAAATGTGCATAAAAGGGTGTGTAAAACGTGTAAAAAAGTGTTAAAAACGTATATAAAAACGTGTAAAAAAGTGTAAAAAAAGATAAATTAAAAACGTGTGTAAAAACGTATATAAAAACGTGTAAAAAAGTTAAATTAAAAGTGTGTATAAAAATGTGTGTAAAAACATATATAAAAACGTGCATAAAAAGGTGTATAAAAACGTGTAAAAAATGTAAAAAAAAGGTGTATAGAAACGTGGGTAAAAACGTATGTAAAAAAACATGTAAAAAAATGTTTAAAAAGTTAAATTAAAAGTGTGTATAAAAATGTGTGTAAAAACATATATAAAAACGTGCATAAAAAGGTGTATAAAAACGTGTAAAAAATGTAAAAAAAAGGTGTATAGAAACGTGGGTAAAAACGTATGTAAAAATGTATGTAAAAAAACATGTAAAAAAATGTTAAAAAAGTTAAATTAAAAGTGTGTATAAAAACGTGTGTAAAAACGTATATAAAAACGTGTGCAAAAAAACGTGTATAAAAAAACGTGTGTAAAAAAGTGTAAAAAAAGTGTATAAAAACGTGTAAAAAAAAGTGTAAAAAAGTGTAAATAAAGTGTAAAAAATGTGTAAAAAAACGTGTATAAATTTTAAAAATAATAAGATAAAAACGATTTTTAAAAAAGTCAAATTTTCAGTTAATTATAAAAGTCATCTAACTTGACACTTTTTGTTATTCTATGTAGCCATGATAAGCGATCGTTAGTCTAAAGGACTAACGTTGCAATGATAAACCTAACGATCGTTAGCTTAACCTGCTCCAGCAGGTCAAGCAGGTCACCGCTACACACAATGTACGAAATCACCAGGTTTAGTGATTTAATAGGAAGAAAAAAAGATGGCTACACAGAACGGTAAAAATGGACAAGTTCGATGCATTTTTAAGTCATTTTCCCTATAAACAAAATTATAAAAATAAAATCAAAAAATCAAAAAACAGAGAATACAAATGATTTTTTAAAGGAGGTCTTTATAACCTACCCCATGTGGTTTTACCCAAATGCTACTAGCCTAGTACTTAATTAATTAAACAGACATACAAAACAACATGCAAGTTGGTCGAGCACAAGACTTACTTCTTCCAATATTTACCCGCGACCTACTTGAGATGTTGGGTTTCAATGGTAGCGATCGAGTTGGTAAAAGGTTGACCTACTCGGTCGATCTATCATTGTGACCAGCCTAATATTTTTTTTTGAACGGCGAAATATTATTAAAAAACTAGCAAGGAGCTAGAGACTTACAAAGAAAACAAATGAGGGTTTTTCAACCAATCACAATTACAATCACCAACTTTTAACTTCTTTTTTTAACGGAAACTTTATTGAAAAAATCTATTACAACATGACACATCATTTTATGTAGAGTGACACATCTTATACATTTTGACACACTTTACAACCATAATACATTTTGACATCAAAAAAAAAAAAAAAAAAACTTGACACACACCCTTCACAATACGAAACATCGTTTTATAAAAATGACACATCCTTATATATATATTGACACACGTTGACAAACATTAATTATTTTTTAATTAATATTTGAAAAACTTTATGCAACGTCTTTAACGCACATCGCATATTGTTTTTATATTAACATGAGAGAGTAATAAAGAGTATCAATACCTAAAATACCCATATAACTTCCTTATCAAATTTTACATTTTCTAACCCTTTTTATCCTTTCTACTATCTTTAATTTTCGATTCGGTGAATCCCTAATTTTAGTGATTTGTAAACTGGAATTTATAAAGACAGACTGAAGTTTACATTGATCTTGAACATGGATTTAGTAATTTGTAAACTGGAATTTATAAAGACAGACTGAAGTTTACATTGATCTTGAACATGGATTACATAGCCACACCATCGCCTGCATGGTAGTTCCATTTATGTTTCTAAACTAATAGATCCTGAGCTTCCACCCTTTGGAAGACAGAATACAAATAACGACACGACTTCTCCATTTGATAAGAATGGAGAACCAGACATCACACAACCAACATTATAAATTCAACAAGAATCATATGTTGATTCCAATGCATACCGTGTATCCAGATTATGTTTCCAGATGAGCATCTACAGTCATTCGTAACACTGTTAGACGCAAAGCCAAGTTGGTAGTTGGTTTAAGACGCAAGAAAGATGCACCAAGAGGACTCTTCAGCCATTAGGCGCGACTCGGACTATGACTTTTCGGGTGACCATGGATGTATGACCTGCATATCAATAACCAAATTCACTTCACTTCAACATGTTATAAGGCTTGTTAATGTGCTACATCAAAACTTTGTGTCCACCATCTCCAACGTCAAAAGACAAAACTAGATGTGACAATGTTGACCCATTGACTTTTTAAATGGCTCGGCTTTGATTATGTTTACTCTTTTCCTAAGAACAGGATAAGTTTAAAGTTGCCACGATGTATTGTAAATGCATATAAATCACTTAATAACAGATTAATAATGTTATTAGCTTAACACACATTACTTATAAATGTTCTCAAAAAATTGGACAAAAAGGGTTTTGGGTCAACCCAACCCAATCGGACATGACCAGAAATTCCCAGTTTTGACCTGTTCCTCAACCCACCTTGACATCTTTTTTTTAAAGCTAGACCTGCGAAATTTTAACCCTACTTAAGAAAATGCCGTCTGTTTTACATTTTTTATTCAAAGGGTAAAATTGGCTATATGCTTAGAACATCCTATATACTGTATTATTCAATAATTAAATTTCTCTTTTTGAAAACATGTTCAATTATAAATCTGGACAAGGAAGACACTAACTAAAAAACTACTCATTTTGATCCATTAACCCAACCCGCCAAACGCACATCTTGTAGATTATGACAGGTGGCAACAAATAGTGTACTTGCCTCTAGACAGCAAAACAAATAACTTGCAAGGCTAGATCTAAGCCCGGCACTCAAGTAGCAGTACTGTTGTTCTTAGTCCTGCTGCAATCTAAGCATACCTGCAAAACCAAATTATCTTAGAAAAACTAATAGCGGGCTCTATAAATATACATATACACTAATTTATCATCTTTTCAATGTTTATCAGAAGTACTAGAAAGAAGTGACACTTTCGACCGCCTGACCCAAAATATATAACTCAGTAATGGTTCAAATGATTCGGGCCGAAAGTCAGGGGAAGTGCAAAAAAGAGCTGGCGATTGTAGTGAATGATGCAGAGTTCACTCACCATTATCAGATAATTACCCTGAAATTTGTCCAAAACCACCACCTTGAATGAACTGTGGTGGAGCAGTAACTATAAAATGTTGTCCCGTAACAGCTGCTGCGACACCTGATGACGAATAAAATAATATCAGTAATGTCCCATTTTTTTAACTGTTTAAATTTCCATGTAACTATGATTACACATGTACATGGAAAGCATTCACAGAAATGAACAGAGCTATAGGGACAAAACGTACCCGCTGAATATGGTGCTTGAATTGTCGGAATGGAAGTAGTTATTCCATTCACATTCGGCCCATTAAACTGCACAATCTGTTGACCAGGCAACGTATAACTCTGCACAGGTGTATAACCCTGATAATTTGGAGCAGTTTGACCCATTTGATTGTATGGATATATTTGCGCATTGCCTGTCCCGGGTACTCCATATATTTGAAGATACTGTTGACCCGCATATAAGTTGTAAATACCCTACACGAAGCAAATAACTCTTTGAAGCAGGTAACAATTTTCGGATTAGAGTATACTTTTACAATGCTAAACCAATTACGAGTAACATATTTTGTATTATAAGGTTAGTAGCAGCAATTTTGACCTGGGGGTAGACATACTCTGGACCATATGTTGTATACCTGCACAAATGAAATTACGAGTACCATATAACCACATTTACATACTAAGAAACATATACCTATCGAAGATGCCACACAGCTTATCGAAAATATGATCAAATAGAAAAACAACTTACGTGTAGGGGGGATATGTTAAGCCTTGTTGGTAGCTGTAAGGAAGTGGTTGTTGGTAGCCAGAGCTTCCGAAATAAGGCCCACGAACATATGGCATACCTCCAGCAAAAGGTGTTGGTGATCCGACATATTCTACTACAAACAAACAAAGGCTTTTACCAACTACATCTATGAAAACACAGAAAATATACTGTTCAAGTTCGCTTTTGGGTCATCGGGTGTTCACAAGTCTATATCAACCCGTGTCACCCTTGTGGATTATAAAATGAGATTACTTACCACCAAATGGTAGCACATGCCGAGGACTTCCAAGGGAGGCCAAGTTACAATTTGCACGTCTACCGTCAATAATGGGAGCTGGATCAACACATGCTCTCCTGGCAGATTCAGGGTCTTGGAAAGTCACCTGAACCCTCCATTAACATTATCACATATATCAAATCACCAGACTCCAGTTTGGGCAACTCATCATAAAATTTAATGTAACAGTGAAATCATGGCAAACGTGTTTGACAACAAGCATAACTTTTGATCCATTACATAGCCCACACAAAGGTCTTGACAACATGCACTATTAGCAAAAAGGGTTTCCCCCTAAATACCATCACTAAGGGTCCCATTTCTTAGCTCCCCAAAATCAAAGTTTTTTACACTCTATATTGTTAATGTAAATCATGTAAAATTACGGATCTTCAATTTCACAATATTTTACTTGTAGAATCTCCGATAAGTATAGTTATACTTATATTATTGTCCAAAACATACCACATTTAGCACCATTTAATATAAAGGGGCTTTACATCCAATGAATACTTAAATTATACAAGCCAATTACAGTAAACTAAACAATGTTTAGCCTTAATTGAACACTTCCTATTTCTGCCATAGTGATACTTACTTGTATTAATAATCCTCATACTACTTTAAATTACAGGGGATTTTGTATATGCGTATTGATAGTACTTACTTGATACTATGGCTGTGTTTTTTTAACTTATTTTGCCGGTTTATTAGCTTGTTTAACTTTTGAAAGCTTATAAGCTCAAAATTTGAGGGTTAGGGGGTGTTTGTTTCCGCTTTTAAAAAATTAAGCCCATTTGGGCTTATATTTCATAAGCCCCAATTTTCTGGCTTATTTTGAGACTTAGGGGCTTATATAAGTTTATGATATAATAATAAACTTATATAAGCCCCCAAGTCTCAAAATAGCCTAGAAAATTGAGGCTTATGAAATATAAGCCCAAATCAAATTTGATTCCGGCTTATATTTCATAAGCCTCAATTTTCTGGCTTATTTTGAGACTTTTGGGCTTATATAAGTTTATCATATCATAATAAACTTATATAAGCCAACAAGTCTCAAAATAAGCCGAAAAATTAGAGCATATGAAATATGATCCCAAATGGGCTTATGTTTCAGAAGCCGAAACAAGCACCCCCTTATTAGCTTATCAATGTGAGCTTATGGCTTATTGAAGTTTATAAGCTCAAGTTGATAAGCATATAAGCCCAAAAACTTAAGCTTATGAGCTTTTCAAAAGTTGGCTAAGCACATAAACCGACCAAATAAGCTTAAATAAACACCCTCGAAATTGCCCATTTCATAGTTGCCCAAAATCAAAGTTTTTTACACTATGGCTGTGTTTTTTTTATTAGCTTGTTTAAGTTTTGAAAAGCTTATAAGCTCAAAATTTAAGGCTTATTAGCTTATCAATGTGAGCTTACGGCTTATTGAAGTTTATAAGCTTATAAGCCCAAAAATTTAAGCTTATGGGCTTTTGAAAAGTTGGGTAAGCACATAAACCGGCCAAATAAGCTTAAAGAAACACCCTCTAAATTGTCATAACCAAATAATCATTTGTAATAACATGTTACATGTTGCACAGTAGATAATGATGATAAACAAGTAAGAATAAATGAAAGTACTGACAAAACCGTAACCCTTGGATCTCCCGGTTAATCTATCCTTAATAACAACAGCTTCAAGAATATGACCAAACTGGTCAAAATATCGGCTCATGGTCTGAGTTTGTGTCTCCCAAGCAAGCCCTCCAACAAATACTTTGGTCAAACTTGTATCCCCTGAACTCGAACTCCAACCCATCCCCTCCTTAATTTCTCAAAACTTTAACAGACTAAATTCAATAAATAAAAAAAGAAACTTTAAAGGGTTGGTGAAGGAATAATCAAGAAACAAATTAACTACTAGTGGTGGTGGGTGGGGTCAAATTGCTTTTATAAACAAACCTTTTTTTTTAGAACAAAACAACAAACTTTATTAAAAACCAGAATTTTCTAAACATGTACACTCATTGTGTTTTCAAGAAGTTTATAATATTCGGGTCGGGTTATTTTGGTTAAAAAATCTTATTCGAGTCGACTCAAACGACTCGTATTTTAATAAGGCCGGGTTCAGGTAGACACGATTGACCGGAATAAGAATCTTTTGTTTTTTCTTATTATTGGTATGTTTGGAAGACAGTTTTTAAAAGCATTTTTGAGCAATTAGCGTTTAGCATTTAATATTATTATTATAAAACTCGTTTGGAAAAAAACATTTAGCATTTATAAAATTATAAAAACGTTAATTGCTCAATGCTCTTTGAATGAGCATTTAGCATTTAGCGTTGTGTCATTTTACACATTAAAATTACACTTACAACTATTCTATCAAACACTTTTATAAATTAAACTGCTACTGCTAACTGCTAATTGCTACCGCTAGTTTCAACAAACACACCCATAATTATTATTAATTATCTATGTAAACTTATAGAATTAAAAAAAATCATTTTACTCATATTCAGGTTGATTCAAATATGAATAAATTATATTGGAGTGAGCTCGATCCGAATTGACTCGAACCCGTCTAACCAGAAATCTAAATAGGTTCGGGTTCGGGTATGATATTCTTAGCCTCAACCCAACTTGACCCGAACCGAATCAATCTGACCAGATTAACATTCGTGCTTATCAGTTTAAGGGTGTGTCTACGGATAAATACTTTGTTATTAGAGCCTCAAACTTGGCTCCAGCTCTCATAAACTTTAATTCCAACTACTTTTCTCAATATGTTTAAATGAAATAAGCTTTTAAACATGAGGAGGACTTAAAGTCGGAGGTGTTTACCAAATTAAGTGGTTCCATATAAACCTTTTAATTAACATCTTATTGGGGAGAGTGAAGCATTAATGTTTCCCCCAATTAAAATGCATTAGACTATCTTTATTAACAACCTATCACAACTCAATTTCTTAATAAAATATTATTTTCTCTTTTCTCCACTTACACAAACAATACATACAACTAATCTATATTTTTTTACCATTTATCAACAACTCAACCTAACATATAATATTATTTCTTTATATTTAATTTAATTACTTAAAGTTTTATATAAACTATATATTTAATAAAATATTTACTTTATAAGTATATTTTTGAAATAATATCGGTTTGAATAATAAAAAAATAATAATAAATTTTTCACTTTATATTTTTAGGTTTTAATTGAAATAAAATACGTTTTTCTTTAGAAAAATGAAATTACAAAACATGAAGAAATTAAAATTTACAAATTTTAGAGATACAAATGACATAATTAATTATCATTGCCAAATTTTTGCCATATATGCTCAATCAAGTCATTTTTTAGAGATGAATGAGCTTCTCTGTTGCGCAGTTGTTCTCTGTTTCTCATATAACTTTTCAAATCCGCAATTCGTTCAGTAGAGTACTCAACAACATCATTACCATTTGTATGCGTGTCGTTCAAAAATTCGGATGGATCAAAATTTTGGTAAGTTTCTCGTTTATCTTCAACTATCATGTTGTGCATAATAATGCAAGCATTCATAATTTGTCCCATTTGTTCGTAGTCCCAAATAAGACATGGACGTCGAAGGAATGCGAAACGAGCTTGTAGAACTCCAAATGCCCGTTCCACATCTTTTCGAACGGCCTCTTGATGTTGAGCGAACAACCTATGCTTTCTAATTTGTGGAGAAGTTATAGATTTGACAAATGCAGCCCATGAAGGATATATGCCATCAGTAAGATAATATGCCATATTTTTTTGCTTACCATTCACAACATAACTCACTTTTGGTGCTCGACCTTCTAACACATCACTAAAAACAGGAGATCGATGGAGAACATTAATATCATTGCACGAACCTGGTGTTCCAAAGAAAGCATGCCATATCCATAAGTCATATGATGCAACAGCTTCCAGAATGATGGTTGGCTTTCCACTTCTTCCTGCGTATTGTCCAGCCCATCCTGTAGGACAATTTTTCCACTCCCAATGCATACAGTCAATGCTACCTATCATACCTGGGAACCCACGTTGTTCCCCGACATAGAGTAGCCTCGCTAAATCATCTTCATTTGGCCTTCGAAGGTACTCATCACCGAAGCAAGAAATGACACCTTGTACAAACAACATGAGAGACTCTCTTGTCACAGCACCACTCATCCTTAAGTATTCATCTACGGCATCAAATGATATCCCATAAGCCAACACCCGCATAGCTCCTGTACATGATTGGGTATTCATCAAAGGTTGGGTTGTCCACAAAATAGTCTGCCATTAAAAGTGCCTCACATTGCTCACGTTCCCTATCACGATACACTCGTCTTGCTCTAGAAGGTTGGTCTTGTATGACCAAACTAGGATAGTTGATAATAACATCTTCAAGGATGCGATCAGTGCGTTGATTATATTGAACAACACGTGATTCCCATTCATGATACTCGATTGAGTTGGATGAGATCGAACTTGAATCAGAATCGGATGATAAGTCTTCAGAATCAGATGACATATTTGTTTTGAGAACTTGAATTAGAAAATATAAGTTGAATGTGTAAAACTTGCTATTAGACTTTGATAAATTATCTTTCTTTTTATAGGAGGAAAAAATATCTTGTGATCGAATTAGACGTTGCCACGTGTCATAATAAGATTTTATTGTAATCACAGAAAATATTATCTGTAATCTCTATGATCGAATTAGACGTTGCCACATGTCATGATAAGATTTTCTTTTGATTATTCATAAAATTATCTGTAATCTCTATTATCGAATTAGACGTTGCCACATGTCATGATAAGATTTTATTTTGATTATTGATAACAAAATATAAAATTCATACTGATACAAACATAATTCAAAATATCACTTTCCATACAACATTTCATACAGATTACGCTTCATGTCTTCCTGCTTCTTAGTGCCAAATGATTTTGCCAGCCAACGCCATTCAGATGCGAAAGATACATCTTTTTAGTCTTTCTTTCTTCTTTTTTGAGTTCTCTTTCTTCCCGTTTATGCTCCCTTTTCTTCCCGTTTTATCTCCCTTTCTTTTCTTTTCTCATCTACCTCGAGCCTTTTATTCATTACTTCGATTTCACTTTCCCTAGTGATCCTCATTGCACGCAATTCTTCAACAAATTCGTTATTAGGGAATGAAAAAGATTGTGATGCCTTACCTTTTCCTTTCTTTTTAGCAGCGTCTCTACCAATAGGTCGTTGAATAGTTGAACCACCACTATTTGGTGTTTCTTGGTTTGAGGTGAACAACATCTCTCCTTCTTCACTAGTTCTCGATCTTTTCGTACTGCCACCACTTTCTTCATTAGGTTCTTCATCTATAGGATGTGAACGTGTATTGTCACGATCTATGTTTAACATCCACTTGGGATTTTTACACATAACTTCGTTAAATACAGTCAAGTCTAAAAACTTACTACCATCCGCCTCATAAATTTTATGCGCATCAAGTTCGACATCTTTCAAATTCATTCCACTCGTTTTTCTGCTATACGCTGCCCTGTAAGCAGCGACCCACTTGCTTCCGTTTTCACTAAGTCATTTAAAACGACCTTTCATCTGATTTTCATTCCGAGGGCCGATATCTTTTGGGTTTTCAGCTCTCGTCTGCTCATACATTTTACAAATTCTTGCCCACATCAAACTTTTTCTTTGATTGTTTCCACGGGTTGAATCAATACTAACATGACACCATGCTGCCATCAGAGCTATATCTTCTTTGGTTTCCCATTTTGAAATTTTTTTGGTACTTGTGCTTAGTTTTTGAGAATCTTGAAACAAATTTCTAGAAATACTTTGTGAAGTTTCATGATTGGGCATACTAGACATTTGATTTAGATTTGGAGACTGAGAGTTTAGAAGACTTTGAAAATCTCCATAATATTGGGTGTTTGGGAAATAATTTGGATAATTAGGATCCATAGGAGATAAACTAGATATAAAAAAGTTAAGAAACCAGAAATGAGAATTGAGAATGTGTATGAAAATATGTTGATACCGGACTATATTTATAGAGAATTGAAGACTAAAATTATTGATATAATTATTATTTAAAAAAACTAAAATTAATGTAAATTATCTATTAGTTTATCAAAAATATGGATAACCAATAAGAAAATGGAAGAAAATATATTTGCCCATTTATATTGTGACATGTGGTATTTTGGATAAAGAATTAAAAAACTATAAATTTTGATATAATTTTTAATAATAATACAAAATAATAAATACATGCCAAAAAAAAAGTTGGATAACAAATTGGCAACTATCAATGAACATGTGACATGTGTCAAGGTTGGGCATCACCTTTGCAAATCACCAAACGACCGAATCGGCAATCTCATTTTCTTTCATTTGTTCACTTTTTTTTTGTTTTTTTTCCCATTTCGATCACGCGTAATGGCAATGGTTAGAGCTGCTTTTGGTTTTTTCCTGAAGCTGGCGTTCAAGTTCGCTGGGTTGGCGTACCTGTACGCCAAGGTTTTTTCGTTTGGCATCTTCGTCGGTTTTGAGGATGGTTCTTCTTTTCTTCATTCTCTCGGGACTTGTTTGGGGTTTCATCAAAATCCATCCCGAAGTGAAAACCGGTGGCTCGGCCTCCGGGATGGGGGTTTTTTCTTTTGCCGAAGTGAAAACCGATCCGTCGGCCTTCGTGTCAAAAGTTTTTTCATCCCTTTTGATTCCCTCGCAGTTAAAGTCTCGGGATTTTACCATTTTTTGATGTTATGTATTTCTCTTTGTTGACTCTATTGTACTTTAAGTTTCTAGCGTCTTGCTAGTCTCTTTTTTTTATATATTCCATCTTTGCCGTTCAAAAAAAAAAACCGGTTGGCAATCCCATGGATAAAGATAGTCTTAAGGGTTTGAGCCCACAATTCTTCCTTACTAAGAAGAAAAGAAACACCTCCAGATTAATTAAATACATTATAAAGTAATAAATGAACACGTAAAATGTAAAACACATGTGAATTTAATTTAATGTAGTTTTACGTCATTCTACAATAATATGCTCGAACTCTAAATAATTCGTCACACACTTATATCAAAATATACTTCTTGAATAGTTTACAATATAACGTTTTTTAGTCTAGCTCAAACTCCAAATAATTTCGCAACATTCTGCGGTGTAGACGATGTGGGTTGTTGTTAAAAATAGTTGTATTAGTGCAGCAGCAGTGAGCAGTAGCTGTATTTTTTTATAAACGTTTGGTAACGTAGCTGTAGTTGTAGTTGTAATTATAATATATAAAACAGCTCCTGAATGCTCAAAGCTCACAAATGCAAAGGAGCATTCCGAAAAAATAGATAAAGCTACTTGTGGTTTGCCAAACGAACATTAAAATTCACAACGCTCAATGCTCACCGTTCACCAGTTCTAAATGCTTCTAAAAGCTCTTCATCAAACACACCCGACATCTTGAGTACAACAACCTATTAGCTTTTTGTGAGGTATGAGTTAACCGCACAAATGGTGATATGATTTGTTTGGCATAATGAAGGAAATGGTGTAACATGTTATGATAAAAATAGTGTGTTTTTTTTAATCTATTTTTCCTTGTTAAGATATTCTGAATGTTTGTCAGTTTGTATTTGTTTCGTTTGTAATATGAATGTTTTATTTTTAGTTTATTATGTTTTTTCTATAGTGTTTGAGAGTAAATGTTTATATTTACATAAGGTTTATAAAAACAAATCCATATAATAATGTGACATGATAACTATTAGAGCATTAAGTGTGGTGGCATGCATTTGGCATGCCAAAACTCACTTTTCAGTGCCATATAAGTGCCACGTCATTTTAACATACATAACCAAAACACCCCTTCACTAGGGTGGAAGGTGTGGTTAAGGGTTTTCCCTCGTCACATCAGCTCTACATCATCGAAAGCACTCTCCTTTATTCTCGTCCCTAATTTTCCCTTGTGCATGCAGACTCTTTCTTTTCATTTATTTTTTATATTTTTTTCATTTAAAAAAATGCTCTAAAATACAAAAACCATACAATAAAAACCTACTAAAATAATAACTCTCTTCTTCATTCACTCTAATTTTTACTCCGGGACTCCAATGCCAAATGAAAGAAATTTTATGTGAAATCATAATTTCCCATGAATACCAATGTGGGTTTTCTTGAGAGAATCTTTCTTCCCTTATACTTTTTCTGCTCCACACCTTCCTACCCTAGTGGCATGCCAAATTCTCCCATTTAGGCTCCACCATACCCAATTAAAACAGAACACTTACACACAAAACAAATAAAAAAGGGAAAGAATCAAGAAATGGTATACGCCAATATAATGGCTTGGGATTTGGGATTTGGCATTTGGCTTCTGCGGTATAGTGGCATGAAAATGGCAACGCCATTTTAAGTTCCATGTCATTTTGGCCAGACAAAATGCCACCATACCCATCTCTCTTAATATTATTCTCATGTTTTTTAATTATTTTTTCATATTTGCATCCCTAAACTAATATACACACAATGTGAATTACTTTTTGTAAAATTTATGCGAAAGTATTTGAGAATGTCAATAACAACCAAAAGTTAACAGTTTTGTATACATACTCTATTGTTTTGAACTTAATATATTTCACATTTTGGTAAAATAAAAAACACATATAAGCTAATAATAACTTTTAGGGTAAATCACACAGCTCGTTCTGTTGCCTTGTTCATTTGTTCGGTCCTCCGTTTTGAAAATCGGTGGAAATGGTCACTGAAGTGGTCATTTTGGTGCGTGTTTGGTCCCAATGTGTAACAACCGGCAATTTTTGGAATTTTAAATGACTATTTTACCCTTTGACTGTTCGGGTCCGACTTGACTTTTTGACTTTTGATCTTTTATTGTCACATAAAAACGATTAACGTGTAATCAGAAATTTTTCGCAACATATTTAAATAATAAATCATATTTATTATTACATATTTAATGTGCAAATGTATTTTTACATTTATTTTGACTTGATAAATGAGAAGATATACGTTATTCTAAGTTGACTTATCAAAAAAGATCCATACTAAATCAACGTTTTCACGACTCGGATCTAAAGCTATTTGATGTTAAAATGAATTCGGACATTTTAGGTTTGCCGGAGACCCGAAACAAGCAGGAAAATAACGAAGCCCCTCGCAAAATTTAGAAACAAGAACAACGCGTTCCGACATGAAAATATTAAATTACATTTAATTATTTCACCATTATTAAATAAAAATATTTGCTAATTATTATCATTTTATTCAGAAAGGTTTTGCTAAAAAAAGCAAATATTCCAAGTTAAAAGTTGTATTTTACGGACAAGCTTAGGTGATCCGATTGACTATAAATTAAATAATAAACCTTTTATATGAATGTCTATAAAACTATTTATGAAAAACTAGTCATGTAATTATCATATTTTGTGGGATAAATCATTTGGAACGCTATGACGCAGGTTTCGTGTTATGAATCGTCCGTTAACTAGTTAAACGAGTCCCGAACCTATTAGTTACCAAATGTTATGTTTCTGTCCCTGTGGAAATATTTAACCAGAAGCTTAAAATAATTATTCAATTTCTATTTTTTATAACTTTTATATATTAACAAAATAATTAGGGTTTCTTTACATTATAAAGCAAACTAAGCACATTTCATCCTCTATCCGGTGGTTATTTTCGCGCGCGTCTGGCCATGCCAAATCTTCCACTGCGTCGGCCAAACCATCTTTACACACATGAGCACCCACCAGTTAGATCATACACACATCGCCTCCTCACCATCCGATGCCAACACACCGTCACACCATCTCACACGCCACGCACCACCTCCCAGCGGCACACCACCGCCAACATCATCGCAACCAACAGCCACCGCACATAAAAAAAAGGCTGTGTTAGTTTTCTTAAACGACCACAAGGGTGCATTTGGTTTGCAACGACCCACAAGGGTGCGTTGGTTCGCTGTACAACCACCCCTAGGGGTGCGTTTGGATGGCAGCCACCACCATAGGGTGCGTTTGGTTTTCGATTCACCACAAAAGGGTGTGTTTGGTTGATCTTATCAGCACCAAGGGTGCGTTTGGTGGTTTCACACATCATGGCGTTTGGCTTAGTATAAATATTAGGTGCGTTTGGGTAAATGAAACTCCGATAAGGGTGTGGTTTGGTTGAGTGAAACCACTTAAGGGTGGTTTTGGTTTGAAGGTTCACCACACGGGTGCGTTTGGTTATAGTAAAGCCAACGGGCGTTTGGATCTGGGATCTAAACAATGAAAAAGGATGCGTTTGATCTGGGCTCTAGACGAGGGGTGGTTTGGTTTTTACTCAGTCCCATATGGTGTTGGTTTAGGGGTTTAACAGCCTCGGGTGTGTTTTAGTTTGATAAAAAAACCATAAGGGTGGCGCTTGGCTTACAGGGAAACACCCAATGGGTGCGTCTTGGTTGTGCAGGAAGCACATCAGGTGACGTTTGGTTTGACAGTTACACAATGAGGGTGCGTTTGGTTGAATGCAGAAACGCACTAAGGGTGCGTTTGTTAACCATAAACAACATAGGGTACATTTGGCTTAACAAGAAAACTAATGAGGGTGCGTTTGGGTTAGCAGGAAAACCAATAAGGGTGCGTTTGGGTTAATATAAATCGGCTAATATAAATATGTTAAGTTTTGGTAAAATATAAAATCGGATTAAGTGGTGGTAAAAATGGTTAAATAAATGTGTTACTTATTATTTTGTTCTAGTCGGATTTTATATATTTATATATACTATTATATTTATATATATGTCTTATATTATTATATATATAAAAACGCGAGTATTGCAACATTGATTGATTAAAGTGGAAAACATTGAATTTTGTGAAAATGGAAAACGTTGTATAAACGAATAAGTGATGCATATATTTCTATAAATTTTATACTTAGTATTTTTCGTTTAAAACTTCTATTATATTTGGAAACCCGATAAAAAAGATTAAGTTATAGTCTTAAGATTACTTATTTGTAATTATATAATAACCCGACAAACAAACGAAAACTATACATTTACAAATGAGGTAACTATTTTGGAAACACTTTACAAACATCATTTACATAATTTGTAACTTTAAAACATGTGTTTACTTATATGCAAGAAATCCTTGTTAATTTGTTTGGTGATTTCCGAACACGTGTCGAATCATTTTGATTCAATTCTTTTTCTCACATTTTTATATAATACTTGCAAGGTATTATATACCTCGACTATTTATTTAATTGGTTTTCTTTGTTATATAACTCACGGTATGAATTATATACTTGTTTATTTTTCATATGTAATATATACGGAATATATTACATACTTTGTGTTTACTTTTCGATTTATTTTATTTAACCAACCACCAAACTATTACAACTTGAGATCTAATCTTTTTATCAACGTATCGCGTTGATGTATGCTTAATATGTGCATTCCGGCCAATCGTTCCACATCTTCGAGGTGAGTTTATAGCCCCATGTTTTACTTGTTTTACATATATTTTTGGGGTGAGAACATGCTTGTTTACAAATTCAATTACATGATTGATTTAAACTTGTTACATACTCGTTTACAAATTGGTTTATATACTCATTTACACAGTTCGCTATGGGACACATTACTTGACTTTATTTTTGGTCACAAATACACACTTTAGTTTTGAAATGATTACGGATTAGCTTAAGCGGATTGAACTGATAACTACAAATTAATGCCCGGGTGTTCTTGGAGGGGACACCTGCGAGGGGTACATATTTATTAATGCCCGGATGTTCTTGGAGGGAACACCTGCGAGGGGTACATATTCATTATTGCCCGGGTGTTCTTGGAGGGGACACCTGCGATGGGTACATATGGTTGTCATTACTGTCTGGGTGTTCTTGGAGGGGACACCTACGATAGGTACATAGTGTATCGGTTTCATGAACTTAGAGTAATCGTAATCACTCATTGGGCAATACATACTTGAGGCATTTCGTGATAGTTTTAATGATCATGCATACTTTGAACAATTGCGGTCCAACTTTCATACGTATAATTTTGTGACTATTATAAGGGTTGAAATGGTCATATACACCTTGCAAATCTTTGGTGCAACATTTATACTTAAACAAACCTATGAACTCACCAACTTTATGTTGACCCTTTTAAGCATGTTTTTCTCAGGTGAATTAGATGTTTGGCTTACTGATGTGCATTGGAGTCTAAATTGAGAAGATTTCATTCATGAATTCCTACTTACATACAAATAATCAAATCTCGTTGTATTACTTTTAAGCTTTTCATTGTGATGCAATTATGGGACAAATGTTATATCAATTTCAAGAAAATCAACGAGATTACTTTTCAAACGACACATTTAGAGGTCGTTCTCTTGTATCTTGTGCTGTTGTATTATGAAGTAACGCCCCCGGACATATTTCCGCTGCGACACATTTTTGGGGGTGTTACAGATTGGTATCAGAGCCAGGTTATAGAGAACTAGGTTGCATATGTTACCTAGACTATAACCGTTTTCACAAACATTGCATCACATCAAACATTTTCCAAGTGCATACACACTACTTGCTTACTTGCTTACATTACTTGTAACATTAAGTGCTTACATGACATACATATATATAATATATATGCTAGCATCCCTTTTGTGTATATCGTACGTTTATTTATATAAGAGTTATTTATATAAATAGCAGAACATTTCTTAAGACATTGTGAGTTGCACAATGGTCTCATTTTACTTTTTAGACATTGTGAGTTGCACAATGGTCTCACCTCGTCCTCAGACATTGTAATATAAACAATGGTCTCTAAAAATATTTTTTTCTCTCAAGACTTTATACAATATCGTATTACACAGTAACCGTCATAATTTTTGTTTACATGGAATTATGTATGAATCTAAGTATTACAAGTCTTGTATGGGCGGGACTTGTAATATGAGGATTGATATGATAATTGCTATGTTAACAAAACCCATCACAATTCCTGTTTACATGGGATTATGCATGAATCTAAGTATTACAAGTCTTGTATGTGCGGGACTTGTAATAGGAGGATTGATGTGATAATTGCTATGTTGACTCATTCATAAAGACCTTCATCTTATTTACTCTAACCAAGTACTCATTAACTATCTTGAACACTGTGTGATTTCCCTGATAGTTTTACTCCCCGTCTCCGAAGACGAGTTTTAAACACTCGTCCCATACTCATTAGAGCACATGCATCGATATGTCATTCACCACCTTGAAGGTTATGTAGGTACGCGTATTGCATTGGAAATTATTAAGTAGGATGATTTATAATATCTTTATTTGAAAGGATTGGGACGTCTCTTCATTTAAATAAATAAATTATAAATCACCGAACTATAAGTTTATCAAGTCATTATTTACATAAATTGGGAAGCTTCTTTATGCAAATAATGAATTATAAATGAGTGTGCTTAATGGTATCCGATATGAAACGAGTATGAACTCGAACCTGATAATCACCATAATCCGTTAAAAAGGTCTAGAAACACAATCGTGTCTTACCACTCAGCAGAATCTTCAGGCCTCACTTGGAACTACCTGTTCTCATTCTTAAGTTATTACTTTTGCCGTTACGAATCCTTGCGATCATGAACTGTTTGTGGAGCTAACCTACTTGTGCACACTTGAACTAATGGAGTTGATTCATCCTCGAACTAACGACTGAGTACCATATTCCGCCGTCTATCGCATAAGATCTCCCGCGAGCTCCTCTCATTTGTTGAACTTTATTCTAGGGATATTGTTTCTCTAAATGTTCTCACTCTCCATATCCCATCACCGTTTGTTATGATTATTGTTGTTATGGTTGCTGTTGTTGGGTCCTGGAGCGGTCCTAGCTTGTACAACTTTACCCAATAGGTAATGTAACCCCACTTAAACCAGATAAACACCTATCGACAAAACATCTAGACGAGTTATTCATTTCGGGCCACTAGTACGAAGACTTAGGTCGCGATACATCCTAGTACTGCCAAGTAAGTTGAATACTTACATCCATAAGCATCGGCCGTTATTAATCATCAAACATTACAGATATCAGAAACGAGACTTCGTCCTAGAACATTTGAAACTTTAAATAGACATACTCACGCGACTACACTTTCTCCTTCGACGCTTTCACTATTAAGAGACTTTCCTTTGTTGGACCACACTTAGGTGAATCAGATCCGAATTTGAGTACTTTGTGATGTTGAATTTTTATAAAATAGTTAGACTCAATATTATTTTTTCTAAAAAATCACAGTAGTTCATAAGCTATTAGGAAGGTAGGGAATGAAAGGGGGAAAGCTAATTTGATCAGTTAGTATTTTATTTGTGGTCATAAAGTGACTATAAAATTTTGTCGAAAAACTAGAAAACTCGAATAAAATGATTTAGGAGTATTAGGGTATAAGTAAGGTATGTGAAGTGTGATAAAGGGTTTATAAACATAATATAGACATAGTAGTGCAATTGATTGTTACATCGTCATGGGCATTTAGCTTAATCGCGTGTAACATGTATTTTATTTGTGTTTAGTTGATTTCAAGGAATTTGTGAAGTAGTTGTGCATCAGGTGAGTTTCAGTCTCATTTTTCCAAAATTTCGGCCACCGAAAAACTTTTCCGGCGAGTTTTCCGGTCACCGCCGCCGCCGTCGGCCGCCACCCAAAAATATAAAATATGTAGATCTCCACCCGATCTATCCGATCTACGGGACCACGCGCCGCAGGCGCTCTCCCTTCGATACCCACCACCCCTAGCCGAAAGCCACTGCCACACTAACAGCCATCATCACCACCCACATCACCACATCTACACGCACCACCACCCCCTAGTCACCGCCACAAACTCCATGACAACCACCACTATAACCTCGTCATCCTCACCTCACCCCGCATCAGACGCCACCACCATAGGGTTGCGGTTTGTTTCTTTTATTATTAAAAGTAAGGCGGCGCGTTTGGTTGTCTCAGCATAGGGGTGCGTTTGGTGTATTTAAAAAGCACAAAAGGGTGTGTTTTGTTTTGTCCTCAGCCATACAAGGGTGCGTTTGGTCTAAAAGCGACCCAAAGGGGGTTCTTTTGGTTTTCTTAGACACGAATAGGGTGCGTTTGGTGTTGATAAAACCACAATAGGATGCGTTTGGTTTGCTTAAAACACCCATAGAGTGTGTTTGAGTCATCAGAAGCACCGAATAGGGTGCGTTTGGTTTAACAAGAACACCGAGAGGGGTGCGTTCGGGGTTAACAGCCATAGGAGTCTTTGGTTGTGGGGTTAACAACGTAAAGGGTGCGTTTGGTTCTGTCATTAACTACCAAAGGGTGTGTTTGGTTGAAGTTATAACAGAATAGGGGTGTTTGGTTTAGATAACGAAAGGGTGCGGTTGGTTGCTGTAACGCCATATAAGGTGCGATTGTTTCATAAAACGACCAAATGGTGCGTTCGAATCTGAGTTAAGCACCAAGGGTGCGTTTGGTTGTGATAGAAACACCAAAATAGGTGCGTTTGGTTTGACATAAATCAATAAGGGTGCGTTTGGTTGCGTAGAATCACAGTTAGGGTATGTTTGGGTAGGCCAAAAAAAAACCGAATAAGTGCGTTTGTGTAGCTGTTTAATCATAAGGGTTCGTTTGTTTAGCGAAACAGGATTAAGTTATATAGTTTTAAGATTGTTTAATTTATAATTATACAATAACCAGTTAAACGAACGAGAACTATACTTTTACAACAAGGCAACTAGTTTAGTTAAAAGTCGTAACGAAATACTAAATTATAAAAATATTATAATTCTCAGTCTCGAAGATAGGTCATAATTTTGTAAAAGCTTTATAAACATCGGTTACATGATTCGTAACATTAAAACATGCGGTTATTTTTAAGCAAGAACGCTTTATTAATTAAATTGGTGATTTCCGAAAACGTGTCGAATTATGTTGTTTTGATTATTTTCTCATGGTTCTTATATAATACTTGCAAGGTATTATATACTTTTATTTTATTTTCATATAAAATACATGTCGCGTATTATATACACTTCGTATATTCTTTTGGTGTTTTGTCTTTGTCATTGATTCACGATATGAATTATACACTTGTTCTTCTTAATATGTATTATATACGGAATATATTACACACATCTTTGCGTTTAATTCTTTTTGATTTGTTTTATTCTAACCTAATCCACAAACTATTACAACTTGGAATCTAAATCTTTTATCAACGTGTCGCGTTGACGTAACCATTCATCGGGAAACCCAAATACATTATCCTTGGCTAGTGGGTCTTAGCCGTTAAGAAACCGTAACTTCTTGATTGAGCCGTTCCGGTTTTCCGTTTGTGCTGTGCTTAAATATGTGCATTCCCGCCAATCATTCTTCAACATCGATGTGAGTTTATTGCCCCATGTTTTACTTGTTTTAGGTATATTTTTGGGGTGAGAACATGCTTGTTTGCAAATGCATTTACATGGTTGATTACAAATTGGTTTACATACTCATTTACATAGGTCGCTATAAGATATATTATTTGACTTTATTTTTGGTCTCAAATACATGCTTTACTTTTGAAATGATTACGGATTAGCTTAAGCGGATTGAACTGGTAACTACAAGTAAATGCCCGAGTGTTCTTGGAGGGGACACCTGCGAGTGGCAAATTTTCATTTTCTGCCAAGGTGTGTTGGAGGGAACAACCTGCGATTGGACACATATTCACTACTAACCATAAAAATTTTTACTTTTAAATAAAAAATTTTTTTTTTATTTTAAAAATTTATGTCGGGTGTTCTTGGAGGGGACACCTGCGAGGGGCACATAGTCATTACTGCCCGGTGTTCTTGGAGGGGACACCTGCGAGTGGAACATATTCATTACTGCCCAGTGTTCTTGGAGGGGACACCTGCGAGGGGTACATATTCATCGGTTTCATGAACTTAAAGTAATTGTAATCATTGTTTTATACACACATGAATATTTATTGTGCCTTGAATAAAGTGGCAATACATACTTGAAACATTTTGGTGTTATATATATATCTATAACATATCATTAATGCTGTGAACAATTGCGGTGCAACGTTCATTTCGTAACATTTTTTGTGACCATTTGGGGATTGAAATGCATCATGCATACTTTAACAACTATTTGATTTCTTAAAAAATCATACATACATTTTCGGAAGCGACCATTAGGGATTAAATGGTCATACACGCTTTACAGAACCTTGGTTCAACATTTATACTTTAAACAAATCTATGAACTCACCAACTTTATGTTGACACTTTTTAAGCATGTTTTTCTCAGGTGAATTAGATGCTTGGCTTACTTGATGTGCATTGGAGTCTAAAATGACAAGATTTCATTCATGGATTACTACTTATATACAAATGATCAAATCTCGTTGTATCGCTTTCAAGCTTTTCATTGTGATGCAAATTATGGGACAAATGTTATATCAAATTTCAGAGGAAATCACGAGGTATTTACTTTTCAAAACGACACAGTTAGAGGTTCGTTCTCTTTGTATCTAGCGCTGTGTTATTATGAAGTAAGCCCCCGGACACACTTCCGAGCGACACATTTCTTGGGGATGTTACAGTTAGGGATGAAGAATGATATAGGGTGGAACCTTCTAACTCTTAAAAAGTCATATACAACGAGGGCAGCTGAGTCATGAACATCAATGGCCGTAACGATGGAATAGACATGGGGGCCCCCACGCTCGATCACTTCCTATTTCGCGTATAACCTGCGGCTAATCATCAGGTGAAAGGGGAAAGTTAAATTGTTGTTAAATAAAAATATGAAACAAATAGATTAAGACTTAAGATACAAGTTGCTAGACACTTTTTGACCGTTACTATGACAAAGACACAACTATTTACAGACGTCTTGATCATAGATAAAAAAACAACTTCCTAAGTTGGCGTTCCCGTACCGGTCAACTTCCTAATCATCCCAAAACATTACATACTCAACAAGGTAAGTGGCGATATCTTCCACTTTGTACAATACTTTACATCGTTGATTTTTAAGATGTATCAACGAATAATTGATCATTCGTGGCCTTTTCTATTGATTCCTATGGATTGGATCCAAAACAATTCTTGAATGGGGTATTCAACTCCAGGTATGAATGGAAAACGACATCTTTATTGGTTCTACTTCCTATTTTTTATGAAGAGAATGAATCTTTTTATCGAAGATTCCTTCGGTAATTGCGAAACGATTATCTTCAAACTTTTCTTTCTCACTCTTTTTGTATTTTTCTCATTTTTTTGATTTTTTTGCTAACTATTCTTCAAATCTCGGTGTAGTTTCACCAACTTCACGATCATAATAATTCCGGATAATTCCTTCGGTAGTTCTTCGTTCTTCGGACTCACCATTAATTGTGATGGTAGTAAAATCACATGAGCTTTGACTACTAATATACATTCCCATTTGCAATGTGCAAATTTCCAACCGCACCAAAGATAGAAAATGACACAAGACTCGGGAAATACAAACTTTACACTTTAAGCAGCTAGCAACTATAAATTAAACTTTAGATTAAGGTGTAAGGGTGTAACAAAACAAATAGTTGGTGTAAATTCCTAAAGGATTGGCTCTACGGGTTGTTCTAGTGGATCATCACTCTAAAGATGAGAGTGGAAAAGGGTTTAAACGGGAGGTTAACTAACCGGTGTAGTTAGTTAATAAGCAACATGTAAAGGCGATTTGGGTGTAATCCTAAAATTTACCAATTTAAACAAGTTACTCCATCTAAATCCATAGTACTTATCATTGCGGTCTTGAGTGATATACCAAGCCAAGTTCTAAAGTCTACAACATCACTGGCACACTCATATTTTGTGAAATTTGGGTAAACATTTAGAAACAAAAAAAAATTTCTTATCATAAACCAAATAAGAAATTTTGAAATTTTCTTATCATAAACCAAATAAGAAGTTTTGAAGTTTTTTTAAAAATCGAATAACCTAAGGTTAATTACTCCTTAAAAATTATTCTTCCAATATAGTAGGCCGTGTAATTTCTAGACTACTATATTTCTATCTTCGGGTTTTAGGCAAAGTTACTAATCCTAATAGTTAAAGGGTAACTTATGAAAAAGCCTAAACCTAAAAATATCTATATAATAAAAATTCTGATTATATAGAAATAATGAAAAGTGGAGGGGTGGTTTTTGTAAAACCTCTTAGGGTTAATATACCCTAGTGTTGTGTGTCCCCTTTTGTTTATCTGTCCGCCTCTTTTCGTCTGTGTGTGGAGTTCGTCTCCTTTGTGAGGCGTTCGTCTCTCTTCTCTGTGGTGTGTAACCACGATTGGGATGGCGATTGTTAATCACTCTTCTCCTTCTTCTTGTGTTCGTAACCACGGGCTCCCTGATTTGTTCGTGCGAAAACTAGGGTTTCGCAAATTGGGGATCTTGCTAAAAACCGCCGTTAATATGGGGTTTTTCTTTGGATAACCGTGAATCAACTGATGATTCACTCGGATTCGAATATCGATTCTTCAAAGAGGTGTGTTTGTTCCTTCTTGATGTTTTGATTTCTGTCCGTTTTTGTGATGACTTTCGTTATCCAAGTGTGGTTTATAATTCTGTTTCGAATCTGAAAAAAGTGCATAACCCTTTTGATTTTTCGGGCTTATAATTTTCGGATTATTGTTTTGATAAGTTTGCAGGGATGAAACCCTTTTGTTGCTAGTGTTTATACACTCGGTAGCAATTGTTGGGGTCTCTTTTTTTTCGAAGATTTGTTTTAAACACAAAGATGATTTTTTGATTTGTGTTTCCTTGATTTGCAAACTGTTTTCTGGAAAGATTTTGGTGCGGTTGTTCTTTGATTCGAAACTGGAACACAAAAATGGTATATGATGAATCCTGCTCTGATACCAATTGTTGGCCCATTTCTATGGATCTTTAATCATCAATATACCAGAAACAAGAAAAATCTGAATTTTCTATTAATCATTCATCATTGTCATCATACAGAAACGTTTACAAATATGTTCCTATTTATATTACATGAAACAGTGTGTCTAAAAGTTGTGTCGGTTAGATTTAACCGTTGTAACCCTTCGAAAATAACTGTAAATAAGTTATTTAACTGTTTTTTGTAACCACCGGGTTTGGCCTGGGGGTTTGTCTAGCGGGTTGTGATTACCCGAATTGGGTTTCGACCCAATAATGCTGAAACTTTTTACCAACAAAATGTGTTACAAGTATGTCAAAGTATCTTCTGCAAATCATCATCAGTAGGTTATTAAGCAACTTTCAATTAGTTTTTAAGTTTAAACTTATTACAGTACAAAATATGATATTTGGTTTCCAAGACATAAATTTTGTACAAAACGAAATATACAGTTTTAGTTTCTCATTCATCTTGATCATTATCAATTGTTGATTTATTAGACATTTTAACCAGATTAAATATACCATAAACGACAAGGTAAAAGACTGTATTAAGAAACACCACAAACAGAGGTAGGTTATCACTAATTATATTTAAAACTATCAAAACTTATTTAAATTTGGGATCGATAGATGGCTGAGTCTTGAGGGCTCATCATTTGTCAACGTCCTTAGCATAATGATTAAAAGATTACTCCGTCTCATAATTATAGTCCACGTTTTTTTGTTGTCTCAAATTAATTGTACAATTCTAAAAATAGATAAGGAATTTAGATTAAGTTTACCATATCACATTAAGTTGATGTTATTATTACAAATTTTAAAGAAGTTATAAACTAATTTGTTAAGAGTAAAACTATTATTGTGTAAAAAGTAAGAGAGAAAAAACAATAATAATCCTTAAACTATGTGTTTTTTTGCTGGTTGACAACAATTATGAGACGGAGGCAGTAGCATTCGTGATTCAACCTTGCAAGCTGTAGTTAAATGGAGCCCTTACTCCTCAACCATGTCGTAATGATGTTTAAAGCGAGCCTAATATATTTAAAACTCCATTCATTCATATATTTTGTATTAAGTATTTTATGACGCATAAAAAAATAGGTAATGTCAAAGTTGAAGCATTTCAACTCTGAAAAGTAACATTGGACATTTATTTTGGAACAAAGGTAAAACAGCTATCATATTTGGAATTTTTTCTTTTTAAAGAAAGACCATATATAAACCAGGTTAAACCTAAAACTAATGCAAAAAGGGTTTTCAGCCTGAGAGACTACAGTTTTTTGTGTATCTAACCTAAGGTTTTGATGACAAGTAAAGCAATAAACACACACAAGAAGACAAACAAACGATAGAGAAGCGGTCAAGAACTAATGTAAGGAAAACATATCAACCATGAATAATCTGATAAAACGCAGGTTTGTTTAATAGTGCAATGATTGACTTATCTCGAAGGGCATATCATTCCTAGACTTAGGCGGTACTTCTTCCTAAGACCTAGACACACTAATTCTGTCCAATAATGATCCGCATAAATCCATGATTTATTTTATTTATAATCTATCTTAGGATCTAAGTAATGGTGCTCTTACTAAACCCTAGCTCATCGAGACTTTACCCACTTACTGCTTAACGGCGATTTATATACTAGTAGTCCACTGTCCGAGTCCTTACCAATGGAATAAGAACGTACTCGTTGATACCAAGGTCACCTTATGGCTCAACTAAGCTCACTAATCTAAAGGCAAAGAATTTCAATATTATGTAAATCCCTATGATTCTAGATATATAAATTGCAATATAAAGAGCTATCCCGGACTCTTAGCCTACGCCCAAACAACACCAAAGTTGCAGCGCATTAAATATGTAGGACTAGACCCAGTTGAATGAATTGAGGTCGCGTCCTTATGCCACAAACACAAATATAAAATGATAACAAAAACAAACAATCAACGATAAATTAAGCAATCAAGATAAACAAATCAAATTAGATCTTCATAAACATGGCTGATACCTAAAGGTATCAGCCAATAGTCATTGTAAAAATACACACGGTTTATATATGAACGATTAACATAAAGAAACCTTAATCGAACGTGTATTCGGTTGCGGGAAGATTACAAGAGTTTTCTTATGATCTTGAGGCTCTTTTCTAACATTCTATGCTTCTTTATTTGTCTCTTGGTCGACTTGGTGGTTTAGGGTTTCACTTACATACCTAAAATTGAGTTTAGGGTCGTCTATATATAGAGTCCTTGTAGTCGTATTCGCTACGCCGTATCCAAGGAATTGGATACGGCGTATTGGGGATTTCATGGAGTAGGGACCACGCTTGATATCTTCTAGAATATTATATTCATTCCTTATCTTGAAATAACGACGTATGAGTCTCTCAGGATACGCGTATTGAGCTTTATCTTTTATGTTCTTTGGTGATTGCATGCACGATACCCGTATCTTCCTTGAATTGGATACGGCGAATTGGTCTTTTCAGAAATAATAATCTTCAAAATATCTCATTAAGCTCAGAATGCGCGTTCTAATTGCTATCTTTCACCAATTAACTCCAGAATAACAGCAATATTCACAAATAAAAACGATTAATTAACACTTTCATCACAATAACTATACAAAATGGGTTAATAACATGGGATAAATTATGCTATAAAATAGACGTTATTTGATGTCATCAAATATCCCCCTACTTGAATCCTACATGTCCTTAAGTAGACCGTTAGAATTTATAAAATGTATCCCTAAATGATATTTCTGTTAAAGCACTTTTAGATCTATACAAGTACACAACCAAAATCCCCCTCACGAAATAGAAGAAGAAAACACTTCAAATCACTCAACAAATCTATTGTAACAGTACAAAATCGCTCAATTGCTCTGTTCGTGACAGTATTCTATCAAAAGCCTTGGTCAATGATACACAACTCCCACTGCTAAAGCTAAGGAGTAACAAGTTTATAAAGGTAAATATGGGTTTTTGTATGAAAAGGCTTATGGTTGATCATTCTACAATCTCTCACCAGAAGTACTACTCTAACAAGGCAGCTGAAGCACACATACATGGCCGTAATGACGAAATAGACATGTGTGTTCGATCACATCCTCATTCGAATTTAACTAACGGTTAGGATGAAGAATGATATAGGGTTGGAACCTTCTAACTTTCACCAAAAGTCGTAAACCAACGAGGTAGCTGAGACATGCACACATGGCCGTAATGACGGAATAGACATGCACGCTTGATCACATCCTCATTCGCGTAAAACCAACGGATAATCATTAGGTAAGAAGGAATAAATTTATAGTAAAATAAAAAATCAAGAAACACAAATAATAAGAACTTAAGAAACAAGTTAGCTAAGACACTTTTCCGACGTTACAATGACAAAGTCACACCTATTTACAACGTGCTTGATCATAGATCCAAAACAACAACCTAAGTTGGCGTTCCTAACGGTCAACTCCATATCGTCCTAACAACTTTACAAACTCTACCAAAAGCAAGTGGCATACCTTTCACTTTGTACAATCATTTACAACGTTGTGATTTTTGAAGACGATATCAACGAATAATCTATCCTTGTGTAATTTCCTTCGTAATTGCCTAAACGATTATCCTTCAATCTTTTCTTTCCCTCTTTTGTATTTTTTTCATTTTTTTTGATTTTCCAATATTGGTGTATGTTTCAAACCAACTTTACGATCATAATAATTCCCGGATAATTCCTTCGGTATTCTTCGTTCTTCGACCCACCATTAATTGTGATTGTAGTAAAATTCACATGAGCATTGACAACTAATTACATCCCATTGCCAATGGTGTAAATTTCAACCGCACCCAAAGATATAAAATGACACAATACTCAGAGAAAATACAAACTTTAACACTTAAGCAAGCTAGCAACTGAAAATTAAACTTAAATGTAATAGGGTAGGTTTTTAAGAGTTGTAAGGTTTAACCGAAATAAATAGTTGGTGTAAATTCCTAAAGGATTGGCTCTACGGGTTGTTCTAGTGGATCATCACTCTAAAGATCAGAGTGGAAAAGGGTTTAAACGGGAGGTTAACTAACCAGTGTAGTTAGTTAATAAGCAACATGTAAAGGTGATTTGGCTGTAATCCTAAAATTTACCAATTTAAACAAGTTACTCCATCTAAATCCATAGTACTTATCATTGTGGTCTCGAGTGATATACCAAGCCAAGTTATAAAGTCTACAACATCACCGGCACACTCATATTTTGTGGAATTTGGGTAAACATTTAGAAACGGAAAGGCTAAATCCTCACAATATCTAACAAGGGTTATTGTGTGCGGGTTATGTAACATGTAATTTCACAAAAGTATGCTTGAAAAAATTTTAAATTTGAGCATAATTGAAAAATAGGACAAGTAAACATTCTAATTCCACCCCCACTTGAATTATACAACGTCCTCGTTGTATATATAAAACATTAAATACGGGAATTAAAAAGAATTAGAATGACACACTCCTCTGATAATTGCTCAGTAGATTCTCCAAGTTGCGTTTATGAGCAAGATTGTGTTGAACAGCCGCCTTGAAGTTTCAAGACTCCAACACTTCAAGATCTCCATATATTTAAATTCTCCACCAATCATTAGTTGATTTCTTTCACGAGGTCCTGTGTAATTCTCAGAAAACAAATGCAATTCTATCTCCGTGTGTTCGTTTAGTTAGACTCAAAATAAATACCTAAAATTGTACAAGAAGTCAATATGCCATATCCATTCCCCAGGATACGCCGTATTGATACTTGTATTGAATACGTTGTATTCATTTAACGAATACGCCGTATAGACTGTGCTGAAAATAAAGACTGGATATTTTCCAGATAGTCAATACGCCATATCCATGGGGTTTGGATACGCTGTATAGACAGTCTGGGAAAACAGAACAGAAGAGAAAATAAAAATACATACTGGTGTTGTTCTCCCAGCAAGCACATTTTGTTTACAGAAAATTCTTTAAGTTAGACCTTGCCCTAATTAATCCCCATCACTTATAAAACAATTTGTGGTCGAACGGGATGCCAATGCACATACAAATTTCTTGATGTAGGAAAATGAATGCAATCACCTTTATTAGAAGATTCTAAGTCAAATATTAACATTTAAACCCTTATAAAAAGTTTTATGGTATGAAAAATTTATTATAAGTATCATGACTTTTTTCCCAAAGCTTATATGATCCATGTGCATAGTGCACCAACATCGGTATATTATAAATCGATGTATATGGTTTGACAGATAAATCCTCCGAAGAGTGGGTCAATAAAGATTTTATCATAATCATTGTACCGTATCCAATGTTTAATTTCATCAGATTAATTACGTTAAAAGGTAATAAAACATTAAAGTATATAACGTTTTGGTTCCACTTCCTCTATTCGTACAATGCATGTATCATCAATCAAATTAAATTCATCGATATGTTGAGGACTTAAAGTGGGTTCAGTTAAGAAATCTGATTTGAGACTTAGGAATCAACATGTGTAAACAATGGATGGAAAATTCATCTTAAAATCCTTTAAATAAATCAAAACATTAAAAACTTACCAGAAGGCTCGGGAGATGAAGCGAAGGCATAAACGAAGGCATATTGACTTTTTCATTATCATTTTCAGAATCCGTTTTCAAATTGTTGACAGAAATTATTTTATAGGAAAATGAATTTTCGTCATAAACTACTGTGTAATCTTCATCGTCAGATTCGTCAAACGATATTCTAAAGTCAATTTCATTATCGTTAAGAGAACTTACAGTGGGTTCACAAGAGAGTGTTTCATTTGATGTCAAATTATCATTGAAGATTATAGCTGGGAATTCGGTTTCAACGGATCTGAGATCGTGAACGTCTTCATCGTACCAGATTCTACCATACTTAGCAGTTTCCCAGTTAAACACTTTCCCACGTTTTCGAGCTTTTTCTTCCTCGAGCCTTATGTATTCCTCCATAGTAATGTTGGGGTCGTCCATTTTAACCTGTAATAAATTTGCTTGGAAAGAAAACTGTCAAATAGCCTAATACGCCGTATTCAGTAAACTGAATACGCCGTATTGATGATAGAGTCGAATACGCTGTATTGGTTTGAAAAAATTTATACGCCGTATCCAAGAAATTGAATACGCCGTATTGAGTATTCGACTCAGAATGTTACAGCAGGCTGTAACAATGCACACAAACACACAATATGCAAAATATACAATGCAGGAAATTAAACACACAAACAGACACACAATTATGCAATTTAAACTAAACTAAAACACTAATAAATAAGAATTAAACAACTTCACTCCCCGGCAACGGCGCCAAAAACTTGATGTGTCGTTGTGTAGGTGTTATTTTATGTATCAAGTTTTACTATTTATATTTTGCCGACTTAACCTAAAAACAACACTTTAACGGGCAGTGTACCCGGTCGGTGGTAGTTTCGTGGTAAGTAGGGTGTCGATCACTAAGAGCGAGAGCGTTAATATCTAATTTATCAGTATTTTAGTTATCTAATTTAGGCAAATCCTAAGCTAATGATAAGGGGGTTCAGTCTGAGAGACTGACACGAGTTTGGGTGTCTAAGCTAAGGTTTTAATGACAAGTAAAGCAATAAACACACACAAGAAGATTAACAAACGATAAAGAAGCGATCAAATACTAATATAAAGAAAACATATCAACAATGAATAATCCGATAAAACATGGGTTTATTTATTAGTGCAATGATAATCTTATCTCGAAGCGGCATATCATTCTTAAGACTTAGGCGGTACTTCATCCTAAGACCTAGATACGAACAATCCTGTCACAATTAACGTGCCCGCATAAAGCATCCTTCTTGTTGATTATAATCTACCTTAGGTGATTAATAATGGGGTCTTATTAAACCCTAGCCCATTGGGACTTTACCCACTTACATACAAATATGGAGAGCCATCCCTGACTCTTAGCCTACGCCCATACAACACCGAAGTTGCAGTGCATTAAATATGTAAGACTATACCCAGTTGAATGATAGGTTACATACAAGCACGTAAACAATTATAAAATGGTAAACATAATCAAACAATCGACTATAAATTAAGACAATCGAGATAAACTAACCAAACATTAAATCTTCATAAACATGGCCGATACCTAAAGGTATCAGCCCATAGTCATTGTAAAAATACACACGGTTTGATATATGAACGATTAAAATAAAGAAACCTCAATCGAACGCGTATTCGGTTGTGCGAAGACTACAAGAGTTTTCCTATGATCTTGAGGCTCATTTCTGACCTTTTTGGCCCTTCTATACGTTTGAGAGTCGACTTGGTAGTTTAGGGATTTTCTTGCACACATAAAACTGAGTTTAGGGATTGGTATTTATAGAGTCTGGAAATGGGGTCGATACGCCGTTTTGAATGCAGTCAATACGGTGTATAAGGAAATTCCTTAATGGTTATTAATTATCTTTGACCATGGATTAAATGCTGGTTTCCTTAGAGTGAGGACCAAGTTTAGGATTGACCGAATGTTTAACCACGGATTGAATGCCAGAAATAATTGTAGGATTATTGTTTGTTGACTGCATTAAATGCAGTATCTCTGACTGTTGATGGCATTTATCTGTGAAGTGTCAGCACAGATACGCCGTATCTTTATGATGGATATGGCGTACTGAGGTAAAACCTGTTGGTTTTTCTTTGTTGACCAAAGTATTATATACGTCGTATTGCTAATGCGGATACGGCGTCTTCTTCAAAGTTAGGCAATGGTCTTTTAGTTCATCAAGTCTTGGATACGGCGTATGCTTTTAGAATGATACGCCGTATAGGATGTCAGAATCAGTAGACTTTCTTGAACTCTTCGTTTATGCTTCAAAATGCGTGCCTTTTATATAAACTTCACAAGGCGTATTTTTTGCAGAAGTCAGACAATTGGTCTTTTTAATTCGTCAAAGTCTTGGATACGTCGTTATAGGTCGTAGATAATACGATGTATTTTATGTAAGATCAGTAGACTTCTCGAAACTCCGCGTTTATGCTCTAAATGCGTTGCATTTTAGTCATCATAACTTCACAAAGTACTCCATAATTAATGACAATTCTCAAATACGATACAATTTAAGTAAACTCAATTCTTTGAATAATTAATACAAAATGGGTTAATAACATAGGAAATATAATGCTATAAAATAGGAGGTTTTTGATCGTCATCAGATGGAAGAACATAAAAAAAAGGTTTTATTATAAGCTTGATGAAGTGGAAGTTGGAATAAATGATGATTGGATGAAAACATTCTAAGAGTACTATACTACTACTGATTATTTTCAAACCTTATCTAAAAAAATGGAGTGAAAAGAACAAAAGATGAAAAGATAATGAACGAAGCCAGACGAAGCGGCAAATGAGACAATATACATCAAATTTTATTAATGTGCAAACTAACAAAAGATATGCAAGAGGCAGAAAAGATTTAAAGCTTATTAAAATCTCAATTGGGAGATCCAACGAAGAATATATTGCTATAAGAAGATGTGAATATGATGCTTGGCAAAGAAACAAATATATTATGTCTAAAATCTACCAAGAAATTTTTCAGAAAAAAAGGGAAACGGATGGAACGGTATACGCTCCCGCACGAGTAAGAGGAAGCTGAAGAACAAGTTTTACTTAAAGACTTTGCTGTAAACAAAAGTGCTTCCTGAGAGACAACCCGGATTGTTATTTAATTTATCGAGTCTGTCTTCCCAGACATCAATACGGGCGTGCCGCTCCAATGGCCCACTACGGCGTACTTGATTGTCTGGGACGTTATAAGTCTATACTTTTATGCACTTTTAAAAATCATTGTAAGTTTTGGGCAATACGACGTATTCAAGTGAACATGATACGGGTGTGATTCCGCCAGACTGACGTATTTAAGTTTTATTTAGTTTTTTAATATTAACATAGGTACCAGATAGGATATGCTATAGGTTACTATATTTTTTATACAGGACCTTGATTAGAAATCGACATTGTTTGGTGGGAGAATTTACAAATATGGAAAATATCTTGATGTGTTGAGTCTGAACCTCAAGACGGCTATTCAACATGAATTCTTGCTCAATAAATCTACATGAAGAATCATTACCGAGCAAATATCAGGGGAGTTTCTCATTTTAATTCTTTTTAATTCTGTTTTTAAATGTTTTATTCATTACAACGAGGTCGTTGTATAATTAAAGTGGGGTTTGGAATTTTAGAATGTTTACTTGTCCTATTTTCATATCAAAATGCTTAAATTATGCTCAAATTTAAAAAAAATTCAAGCATACTTTTGTGAATTTACCTGTTACATAACCTGCACCCCTTATTGCACACAATAACCCTTGTTAGATATTGTGAGGATTTAACCTTATCCGTTTCTAAATGTTTACCCAAATTCCACAAAAATATGAGTGTGTCAGTGATGTTGTAGACTTTAGAATTTCGCTTGGTATATCTATTCGAGATCACGGTGATGAGTACTATAGATTTAGATGGAGTAACTTGTTTAAATTGGCAAATTTCTAGGATTACATCCAAAAAGCCTATTCATGTTGTTTATTAACTAACTACACTGGTTAGTTAAACCCCCGTATAAAACCCTTGTTTACTCTCACTATAAGAGTAAGATATCCTTAGAACAACCCGTAGAGCCAATCCTTTAGGAAATACACCAACTATCTATTTTGTTACACCTTTGCACCTTAGCCTACCCTGTTAGATTATGTCCATTTATCAGTTGCTAGTTGCTTAAAGTGTAAAGTATGTATTTCCCGAGTCTTGTGTCAATTTTTTTATCTTTGGTACGGTTGGAAGAAATTTGCACATTGCAAATGGGAATGTATAAAGTAGTCAAAGCTCATGTATTTTTACTACCATCACAATTATTGGTACGTCTGAAGAAAGCAAAAACCAAAGGAATTATCCGGAGCTAATATGATCGTGAAGATGGTGAAATTACACCGAGATTTGTAGTATAGATGAAAAAAAATCAAAAAAAATTTATAAAATCTCAACAAAAAAAGAGGAGGAAAGTTTGAGATAATCGTTTTGCAAAAGCAAAGACCGAAGGAATTATATGAAGGATCGATTATTTGTTGATACGTCTTATAAGTCAACGATGTAGAGTATTGTATGAAGTAGTAGATATCTCCACTTGCCTTGTAAAAGTATGTAAAGTATGGGATGATTGGAAAGTTGACCGTTACGGGAACGCCAACTTATGTTGTTGTTTTTTATCTATGATCAAGACGTTTGTAAATAGTTGTGTCTTTGTCATGTTAACGGTCAGGAAAAAAGTGTCTAGCAACTAGTATTTAAGACTTAATCTATTTGTTTCGTAATTTTTATTTAACAACAATTTATTTTCCTTTCCTAATCATTAACCATGGGTTTTACGCGAATGAGGATGTGATCGAGCATGCATGTCTATTCTGTCGTTATGGCCATATATGCATATCTCAGCTGCCTTGTTGGTTTATTACTATTGGTGAAAGTTAGAAGATCCATAGCCTATATCATTCTTCATCCTAACCCTCGGTTAAACTCGAATGAGGATGTGATCGAACACACATGTTTATTCCGTCGTTACAGCCATCTATGTGTGCTTCAGCTGCCTTGTTGGTGTGGTACTTTTGGTGAAAGATTGTAGAATGATCAACCCTAAACTTTATAAATAAAATCCATTTACCTCTATAAACTTGTTACTCCTTAGCTCTAGCGGTGGAGATGTGTATCCTTGCCAAGCTTATGATAGAATACTCGTCACGACTGAGTAATTGAGCAAATTAGTTACATATTACCACATAGATTAGCTAAGTGATTTGAGTGTTTTCATCTATCTATTTTGTGAGGTGTTTGTTGTGTACTTGTAATTGATCAAATAAATGCTTAACGGAAAAATCCTTTGGGACACATATTCATAAACTTCTAAAGGCTACTTGAGGACAAGTAGGATTCAAGTGGGGGGATATTTGATGACATCAAATAACGTCATCTTACTAGCATCATTTATCCCATGTTTATTAACCACTTTGGTATAATTATTGCACGGATTGGTACTTAATCATTTGTATTTGTTATTTGCAGTAATTATCGAGCATTTGGCAAAAGATGGAGAAAAGGATGTGTTTTGAAGCATTAAAGAAGAGTTTGAGAAAGTCGACTAATTCTACATCAATACGTCGTATCATTCTAGAAGAATACGCCGCATCTAAAGACTTTAAAGATCTCAAGACCATTTACTGACTTTAAAGAATACGCCGTATCCACATCAGCAGATACGCCGTATATATACTTTGGTTGAAAATCAAGAGAAGCACATTTTCAGCCAATTCTCCATACTCGAAGAGCCGATACACCGTATTGGGTCTTACAATACGCTGTATTGGGGGTTACAATTCGCTGTATTGGGTGTTACAATACACCGTATGGAGTTATCCGGTACGCCGTATTGAGTTATTCTTGGAGCCCATGCCAAATCATCTGATACGCCGTATTGGGTTCTTTAATACGCCATATCGGTTAATTTTCAGAATCTATAAATACCAAACCCTAAATACGATTTAGGGTATGCTTTTAATCACCAAGTTCGATTCCCAGAAGACAAAATAAGCCAAGAAGGTCCTGAAAAGTGCTCCAATCATTAGGAAAACTCTTGTAATCATTTACACTCTATATACGTGTTCGGTTAGCGTAATCTTTCTTTACTTTAATCGTTCGTCTATGAATTTGTGTATTGTTACAATGACTATCGGCTAATACCTTTAGGTATTAGCCATGAGTATGAAGATTTAATGTTTGGTTTGTTTATATCTCGATTGCTTAATTTATCATTAATTGTTGATTATGTTCATCACATGATACTCGTTTATGTGCTTTAATATGCGTTCATTTCATGTCTAAGGATATCGCCCGTAGCTTAACTAAATATCGGATGGTTCTCATATAGTAATTTATATAGGTGGAATTAATGGGATCAAAAATAAAGTCTTACTAAATCTGTGTCTAAGGATATCGCTTGTAGCTTAACTAGATATCGGATAGTGCCATTGGTTTAGTGAGCAAGTTAGACTAGCAGGTGACCTAGAATGATTCTAACAAATAACGTTCTAATTCCCTTGGCTTAGTTTGGATAGTGAACTACCACTTATGTAAAATACCGTAAGCTATAAGTTAGTAAAGTCTCGATGAGCTAGAATCCAACAAGATCACCATTATTGCCTTCTAAGATGAATTATAATCAACATAAGGATGCTTTATGCGGATGCGTTTAATTGTGACAGAATTAGCATGTCTAGGATTTAGGAAGAAGTCCCGCCTAAATCTAGGATTGATTTGCAACTTTGAGATAAGTCAGTCATTACACTAAATGAACAAGCATGAGTTTTAATTAGATTAATCATGGTTAGTATGTTTTCCTTACATTAGGCTTGACCGCTTATTTATCTTCTGTTTATCAACTTGTGTGTGTTAATTGTCATTAAAGTAGTTTAGGAAACCCAAAACTCGTGCCAGTCTCTCAGGCTGAAACCCTCCTTTTTGCATTAATTTTAGGTTTAACTTAGATAACTAAAATACTGATATAATTAGGAATTAACGCTCTCGCTCTTAGTGATCGACACCTTACTTACCATGAAACTCCCACCGACCGGGTACACTGCCCGTTAAAGTGTTGTTTTTTGTTAAGTCGGCAAAATATAAATTTAAAACTTGAATCATAATTTAACACCACACAACGACACATCACCACCCCTGACATACACATAACTTAAATAAAATAGATATACAATACATAGACAAAAAAATGTATAGCATGTGCTGGTCCTGACGGCGCCAACCCCTATGACACGTAGAGAAATGTTGGGCTTAAATTATCAGTTGACATTATTAGATGGCACCATCCCTTTCGACCATGCACACCCTGTGCTCTAATTAAACAAGAATCTCATGACAAGCTAAGAAACGTGAATACCATTCAGTTGGCAATATATGAATCCTTTCTGTTTTTTGTAACTCCATGATTTTTGTTAAGTCTTATATTCTAATTTCCTTTCATGGGCTGGCGGGCTCGTTTGTTTATATTTTGTATGCATGTTTAAATGATAAATGATTTAATGCAACCACTTTTAATTGTATCACTTTATAGTTTATATATTCAATCGTATTATTTTATTAAGTTATAAACAAACAATTTTTGTATAACTTTAATATTAAATCAATTAAGTTAAATTTAAATATGAGGTATTTAAATATATGATTATCTGTAGTTATACTTTTATGTAAGACTGAAACATATTTTAACACTTTAGTTTAATTAGTTATAATATATTGTATTATAACTATATATTAGAGGGCTGTATAAGCTCGTTCACGAATCTCTGAGGTGCATTTATTGCTCACATATATCTTTAGCTATCTCACTCATCCCACTTCACGCGCCCACTTTCTTTCTTGGGTCATATCTTCTTTCACCTACAACCATTTTATTCATGCAGATCTCTTTCTCACTTCATTTGCTCTCATCTGATTTTGATGTGGTTATATGTGGTGTGGGGTTTATTGTGGTTTTGGTGTTTTGCATCTTTTCGGATGTTGTGGGTATAATCTTTGTCTCTTTTCATATTACTGTTTTTTTATAGAATATGGTCGTATGTTGTCGGTTAGATCTTTGTCGCTTTTCATACTATTGTTTTTATGCAATTGTGAGGGGGTGATATCGCCCTTCAATATATAGTTATAATTATAATATCAGGGTATGAAATTTAGGGGGTTTTTTAAAGATCATGTTTTTATGAACTGCATGCAATTTTGATCGGGTTTGATTTGAGTTTTTTTAAATGTGATTTTATATTTACATGCAGTTTTGATCGGGTTTGATTTTTGGGGTTTATATACATTCTGTTATATTCTTTTTAACTGAAACGCAACTTTAATCGGGTTTGATTTTGTGGTTTTTTAAATATGATGTTATGTTGTGTTGTTATTGTTGAATGCTTATCAGCTTATTTAAACTTTGGTGTAGGCTTTTCATTGTGATGGTTCAAATTGACCCGTATCTTGGTCGGGCATTCCTAGATTGTGTTTACAGCCATGCTGGGTTTCATTATTGTGATAGTTGAAATTCCCTGTGTTTTGGCATGGCATCACTTGATTGTGTTTGCAGCGATGCTATCTTGGCGGGGCATCACTTGATTGTGTTTACAGCCATGTCTGGTCTGATTATTAAATTATGTTTACAGCCATGGTGCGTTTCATTATGGAAGGGCATCACTTGATTGTGTTCGAATAGCTTGGGGTTCTTTTGTTGGCGATGATGGTTTTACTGCGTTTGTGCATTTGTGAATATGCAATCACAATAGGTTGTTGGAATGTCAATGTTCTTGTTAACTCAGATCTTGACGGGGCAGCATTGCACCATGTTTGCAGCCATGCTATTTTTGATGCGGCTTTGTCCATTCCAGCAGCCGCATGTCTGAGCCAAACTGTTTCCGTATCGGCTGTTATTCTTACATTGTGGTACTTGAAATTGACCAGTGTCTTGGCGGGGCATCACTTGATTGTGTTTGCAGCCAATATAGGTTTCATTTTTTTATGGTTATTGAAATTGACTCGTATCTTGGCGAGGCATCACTTAATTGTGTAAGTAGCCATGGCGGGCTTCATTTATGTGGTTCTTAAAATTTGAGCGCCCGTAACTTCGCTAGGTAAACTATAGCGTTTGCAGCCATGACGGTGACCCAAGAAAAAAAGTGGAGGCGTAAATTAGGATGAGTGAGATAGCTATGTGAAGAGATTGTTGTTTGCTTATCAGCATATATAAACTTCGGTGTAGGCTTTTCATTGTGATGGTTCAAATTGACCCGTATCTTAGCGGGGCATTCCTTGATTGTGTTTGAATCCATAGCGGGTTTCATTATTGTGGTAGTTGAAATTGACCTATGTTTTGGCAGGGCATCACTCGATTGTGTTTGCAGCCATGCTATCTTGGCGGGACATCACTTGATTATGTTTGCAGCCATGGCGGGTTTCATTATTATGGTAGTTGTTATAACTATATGTTAAAGGGCGAGATTTGAACGATTCCTCGAGGTTCATATATTGCTCACATATTACTTGGCGGGCCATTACTTGATTGTTCTTCAATGGCCTTGGGTTCTTTTGTTGGTGATGATGATGTTATGGATCATGATAGGTTGCTGGATTTTGAATGTTATAATTAGCTCAGATCTTGGCGTGGCAGCACGACACCGTGTTTGCAGCCATGCTGTGTTTTGGTTGGCTACCCGTCTAAGCCTATTATGTGAGGTAGATGGAGTGGGAGATACACATAGGCAGTGAAGTAGAAAATAGATCTGAATGAATGAAATGGTTGTAAATGAAAGAAGATGACTCACTGACACATATCTTGGCGGCGCATCACTTAACTATGTTTACAGCCAGTGCGGGCAAGATTTAGTTACTAAGGCTTTGCTGACCTTTTGATTATTTAGCAGCTGAACCCGACCTGTATCTTAACTTGGTTGTGTGTTGCAAAATACCTCAACGCATCAGCTATGTTGCTTACGTAAATGAAGTTTGCTACAAATAGAATACATTCATGGACCGTCTCTTAGGCCAGCTGGTGTGTCACTCATCCTTTTCATGTATACACACGTGTACCATTGGTGATGCATCAGCTGGTTTCATAGATGTTTCGTATCTTCTTGCTAACCATATCTTGACAAAACATTGATGATTGCAGTGACACTAGATGTCCTTTTTACCAGATGGGCAATGATGAATTCAAACAAGCATGCACATACTTTTAATACGTTATATGTGGGCATGGCAACATGGAATGCTTGCAGCCATAGGTATTGAATTGTGTATTATTCTTTGCTTGTTTACTTGAGCCTTTGTCTTATTTGTGTTTTTTCAATTGAGCACTCTTGTGTCCATGTCGGAAGTCAACAACACCGATTTCACAATTCAAATTATGTCTGTTTGCATGTTGACTGCTGACTTGGACATGGGAATGATCACTCGAATGTGAAAGGAGTTTAGGCATTATCTATTTGTTTAAATACAGTAAATGGTTTTTGATTTCAAACACTCTAGGCAATTATTTGAGATTTTCAAAACTGACAAGTTGTGTCACTTTCGTTGTTCTCGAATAATTGCATAGAGTAGTTAGCGTAGGAGCCATATCCTGATTTAAAATATGAAAGTACACTTGCAGGCGCCGTTTGTAGTTTGTAGGAGATTTAAACACTCTAGGTAGGTATTCGAGATTTTCGAAACTGACAAGTTATGTTGCTTTCGTTATTCTCAAATAACTTCCTAGAGTGGTTAGCCACTGCAGATCAGATTCCTCTTTGTTTGATGGTAACTATTAAAACGCGCGCATTTGTTTGCACGTTTTTTGGGGGAGACTACTTTTTAGTAAAATTTGTGTGCCATACAAAGTGTAAGGATTTTCGTATCTTGGCAGGGCGTTTATCTTAATGCAGCCATGGCGGTCTTCCCGGCTTTTCATGTTACGACAACGTGATTTGCTTGCAGCTACATTTTTTGAAACTAAGCCTTTTATAAAAAAATCTTTGCCTCTTATCTGAGCCTTTAGTGCCAATTACACAGCTTCTCTACATACCAGTTGGGTTACGTTATACGTTGTTGAAATTGATGTATTACTACACGATTGCTAATACGCCATGCTTAGGATATGGTGTTGTCACTGTCACGTGTGCCGATGTTAAGAAGATGCTTTCTAATTAGGCACATATGATAGTGAAAAAACCCTTATCATGTAGTTGGCTCTTACCCTACGTTTACTCATCGTTGGATCGATTCCTTATTATGCAACTTTACTCATAAGGAGATGATGAATATAAGTCGCTACGGTTGAAATTTTTGAATTCTATTGCTTTGCTAGGCAACTAATGATGTATGTAGCCGTGACAGACTTTAAATTTCTCATAACCTTTGCATCTTACCTGATCCTTTCACGTGTGTTTTTTTTTGTTTGCTTCTCGAAAGGCTGATAAAAAAACTGAAGTATTCAGGTGTCGTATAGAAAACACAATAATATGTTCTCTTTTTTAAAGTTATTTTATATCTATCATGTTTGTTTAAATTTGTGATTTCATTGACCCCAACTAAATGCCTTCATCGTAGGTACAATGCGTTTTAACAAAGAATGATGTGAAACCGAAAAGAACACCATGACGAATAATTCGGTGCGCATTATTTTTTCGCCGCATCCTCTTTCGTTTCCCATCTTTCTTTATATGCATGTGTGATGCAAGTTTTATATGCATGTTGTTGGGTTCATATTGTGACTGGTCGAGGGTATAAGAGGGTAAGAAATAGGAAAGATACTAATTAATTATGCTTTGTTTGCTATTATGAAATGGTAAATGTAGCAAGGTTATGACAGTGTGTGCCACAAATGTTATTCGTGCAAACACACGTAAACTGTGAGTATCATATCACCTAGTCTAACACATGTTATATTGTTTGTTGTTGCAAACACATGTTGTGTATTGTATGACACCTTAACCAGGCGATGATGAATAAGAGTGCTTTAGATACTTCTATGAGCCAACTCATCATGTGAAACCATTAAATGTTGGCGCCTGAATTGGCCGGGAAACATCAAATTACGCTTGCAGCCACGGTGTATGTTTTGGCACGGCAGCATGAAAATAGAGGCTATGATGAGTCTTGGTGTGTTTGATTAAGATTTTGATTGTTCGCGTCTTGGCGAGGCAAATTATTAGATTTGCAGCCATGCCAGATGTATCATTTTTTTCTTTTGATTGGTCACCTATCTGAGCCTGTTATGTATGATAATGAAGTGGGAGAGAGCCATAGTAAGTGAAGTGGGAAAGAGGTTTGAATGAATGAAATGGTTGTTAGTGAAAGAAGATATAACTCATTGACACGTACTTTGGCGGGGCATAACTTGATTGTGTTTGTAGCCATTGCGGGTTAAATTTTGTTTGCTAAGGCTTTGTTGATCTTTTAATTATTGAGGTGGTTCAAACTGAGTTGTATCTTAATGTGGCTATGTGTTGCGAAATACCTTAATGAGGTTGTTTTATTGACTATGCAATACTCTAGGAAGTTATTCGAGATTGAGGGAAACAATATATTTTGTTGTTTTCGTTGTTCTCGAACAACTGTCTAGAGTATTCCCAATTACTTGAAACCGGAATACAACTTCTGTATGCTATATTGTAATCGGTTACGGGTCGTCAGGCATCATGGTGCTGAATATGTTGTTGCTTGGGAATTGTTTTTTCTGCAATCACCAAACTGTCAGCTATTTCAAGGTATGTTTATGTTTCTATTGCCTGAATAATTCTAAGCCATCATTAGGTTTCATATTCAATGACAGATGCATGTTGATTGATTTACTTTTGTTGTTAACAACGCTTTATGTTTGGATGCTAATTACACATCTCTTATGCATGATGAGTATCATAATATTTTCTTTGCAACCACATCGGGTAAAGGCTGATAAAAAAGCTGAGGTGTTCAGGTGTCGTGTAGAAAACGCGGTAAGATGTTTGCTTTTTTTTAAGTTGTTATCAAACTTTGCGTTCATGTCCCTCAAATATCATGCTACCTAGACGAGGCTATGATGATTTGCAAATTTGAGCCTTATATCTATCGTGTTTGTTCAAGCTTCTGATGAAATTGAACCGAACGCCGTGACAAAAGGCCTTTATCGTAGACAGAATGCGTGTTAACAAAGAAGGATGTGAAACCGAAGAGAACGCCGTGAAAATAATTCGATGCACATTATTTTTTCGCCGCGTCCTCTTCGGTTTCCCATCTTTCTTTTTAGATACCCATCCTATTACTCCTCAACGTCTTTTATGACAAATTTGATTTTTTTTTCTTACGCCTTTGCTAATTATAAATTGCAGGCGCTTATATCTTATCGTTCCATTGTGTTTGCAGCCATTGCTAATTAAATTATGTTTCTCAAAACTTTGCTGCTTTATGATGTGTAATGATTCTTAAGCAGCTTATCAGTGCCTAGAACATCAACCATGATATTCTATGTGCAGATAAGCTGTTCAAGAATCAGAACGTTCATCGCTTGGCGAGAACAACAAAAACCACCATCTTGCTCTTTCCTTTCTTCGGTACTTCTTGGTTATGCATACGAGACAAAAGGTATACTCTACAAAACAAATTGTATGTGTTGATTTTTTTTATAGTTATAACTGAATGGTATACTGATTATTTCTTAAACAACCGGGTGGAATGCCTTTTTTTCCCAGATTGAGTGGGACAGAGATTTACGAGAGTATTTGAGTCCTGTTACGTGTCCCTCCAATATCATGCTACCTTGACGAGGCTATGTTCGAATCAACTGATAAAATGCGTTTTAACAAAGAAGGATGTGAAACCGAAGAGAACGCCTTGACAAATAATTCGCTTTGCACTATTTTTGCGCCGCATCCTCTTATGTTTCTCGTCTTTCTCTGTAGATCCTCATCCTGTTATTCATCGACTTCTTTTATGACAAATTTGTATAGATACTTCAAATACTTATGGTTGATTGTAATTGCAAAACAATATGTTGTAACTTTATAATTTGTATTCAATAGAGATGGTTGTGTCCAAAAAAAAACATGAACGACTGAAAAACAAAAAAAGTTCTAACAGCGACAAAATCGACAATAAATTGCAAACGTACAAGCTCGCGCTCAGCAGCAGAGCGCGGGTCGAAAACCTCGTTTGAATAAAAAGACATTAGTAACTAGACATTTTAAATAACTAGGTCCGAGCTTTTAATACTTGTGTGTCCTTAAATATTACATACTATAAAAGAATATGCCGTGCAAATAAATTTATAAAAATTTGAGCATGAGATACCATACGACCTTCAAGATTTAGTTTTAAAGAATTAGGAAGATAAAATTGCTTTTAAATTAGGATGTACTTTGGAAATGTAAGATTCCAGCATATAAAGTAATAAAACTATCAATACTTAATATTATCGAACTCAATATTTTTTTACAGGACTACTAGACATTTATTCAACGAGGTTCGTAACTCGTGTCTCGTCGCGAGATGCGCGAGACTAATTTTGCAACGGATTGATAACTTCAAGCACTATTTGTCAGTCGTTGGGACTAACCATACAACGAACCAATAACCTTAGGGACTATTTCCGTAAGTTTTTTTTTTATATATACTAGCTTAATGACCAGTGTAACCCCGGATGTATTTTAAAAAATTGTTTGTAATAAGTTTTGTGTGCAAATAAGTAAGAAAAAAACCAAACGTAAACATGTTCCATTCATATATGAAAAGAAATAATAAGGGAATACGTGAATTATTTGTCACACAATTGAGTTTGTAAGAATTATAATAATAAACGTAAATGCAATTTGATATCCAAGTTTGATGGGTTTGAATAGCAATAATCGTGAGCGTTAATCAATCGAGAAGCGAATGTCTATTCCTCAATCACCTAATAATCGATACAAAATGTAAGTAAAATTAGATTTTGATTACTAATTTTGTAGAACTTTGAATACGGTAAAAAGCATGTGAGATGTATATTGTACATACTCCTTGAAAGTCGTTCATAGACCGTGTAGCACCTCTTTGTAGACAACATTTGTAGTAGTTTTATATATATTCCCACCCTTGTCACAAACGACAACCTTTAAACCTTTTTTGCTTGTTACTCTTAAAACGTATAGCTGTCCATGTATGAAAACAGGACATGGCAAGTACAAACCCACTTTTGAGAGCGATTGACCCTGACTCTTGTTAATAGTCATGGCAAATGAAACTGACAGAGGAAATTGTTTTCTGACGATCTTAAGCGGTAAACGTTTATCAGACGGAGTAATTCTCAACCTCGGTATGATAACCTTCTTTCCAAAGTTCGTTCCGTTAATGATTTGCGTACTAATAGAAATCCGTGTTAACTTTAGAACCTGAAGTCGTGTTCCATTACACAATCCATTTGGTTGATCAATATTTCTCAACAACATAATGGGGACACCTACTTTTAGCACGAGCCTGTTGTTGGGTACCCCGAAGAACTTCAATCCATTGATAAATTCTGGTGAGAAAATTGATTGATCTATGGCGGCATTATGTTCAGTTTTGTCTACACTGTCGCAACTCAAGTAAACCATTTCTTCTCCTGGGAATTTATCCAATAAATGCTCGTTTATATTATCAACGACTTTATTCATTGAAGCAAGAACGACCTTTTCTTTGAAGTATGACGGATCATTTATGTTATCCAAAATGTTTGGATAAGTTAAATCAACAATAGAAGATATCGGGCCATCAGCCTCATCAATTAAAATTTCCTCGGGCACATCTATATATACCTCCCCATCGTTTTCTTCTCCAAGCTCGCCGTCTTAGACTTTCAATATCCATTCTGCAAACTCACGAATCTCTGTGACATCTTCAGGCCATGCGCCCAAAGTCAGCCTCATGTTCTTGGTTAACATAAGAACCTTGCAATGATCTCACAAGTAAGATTGCTTTAGAGACGCACTTACAATGTCTTGACGTGAGCCTTTTGGAATAACCGAGAAAACCTGCCTAAAATCACCGTCGAATACCATCGTCATGTTTCTAAAAGGCTGTTCACACGTGTCATACCTATTCTTACGTAGTATGTCTCTTAAAGAGCGATCTAAGGCCTCAAAATAATGCTTATTCGCCATGGGCGCTTCATCCCAAATAATAAGCTTACATTTTTTAACAATGCTCCCAGATCACTTTGAACACTTATGGAGTAAGTAGAAGTCTCATCAATGTTGATAGGAATATGAAATCTTGAATGCGCCGTTCGTCCTCCCGGCATTAACAAAGATGCTATACCGCTAAATGCCACGTTCAACACTATATCACCTCGTCTTCTAATACTGGCAACAAGTGTTTTCCATAAGAAGGTCTTGTCGGTACCTTCGTACCCGTATAGAAAATACACACCACCTGTTCCAGTTTCAACAGAGTTCATTATGGTGTCATAGACACCCTTATGTTCTGTTGTTAAAGAAGCGTACAGACGTTCGTATTTAGTCTGCAACTATACAATGCTATAATCATTCTCATCATATATAAGTCGATTACCGTATTTAGTTATGTATCTATTATCCTGGTAAGGCATCTCAGGAAAATTCCTCAAAGAACAACCTCTCGATCGCAGAAGTTCTTTGATATAGAACAAACAAACATTCCTTTTTTCGTCGTCACTAATAATCAGATCTGCATAGATTAAATGCTAAGTGAATACGTGATTAAAACAACATTGTCAAACACATGTATTTTAAAGAAAATGTGTAGATAATTATATTTTTAGTAAATATGTTGTCGATATTACCTAGAATCTTTAAAATCTGTCTTCTCTTGTATTGAACATCTTATGCAAGAAATTTTAATGTTTGTAACCAAACTGTCAAAGGTGTGGTTAGTTCCTTTTGCGATAACAATGAAACAAATAGCTCACGAAGATGTTCAGCAGATGCCCAATGCGCGGTGTCTTTAATACTATCAACATACTCCTTATCGTCTTCTAAAAGGCCCGATGTGTAGCATGCTTCTTTGTAAGTAGGATAAACAACACCGTTAACATTTTTTATCTCATCGTGTGTTCTACATCCTTTTGCACTATTTAGTAACATCCTACAATAGTACACGTCTCCTATTGATATAGGAACAATGTGAATTCGTCCAATCGATCTTCCTTGGTTCCTAAGCGCCCATATTCTTTTTGGCGCGTTCCAGACATCTTTTTCGGAAACTCAACATACGTTAGCTCCTTTGCTTTCGGAAACAGCTAATTCATTTTCATCCAACCTTCGAGCATACTTTGACCAACTAATGGCTTGTGCATAACAGTTTCAAGGTCAAAGTTTTCGTCATATAAAACTTGCTGCTCGCCCGGCAGGTGAAACGATAACCGCTCAACAGATGGTGTTACACTTATGACGTTTTGCTTCTATATTTCCGCTAATAAATCCACTTTTTTCCTAATTTCTACGTAGCCATCTTTGAGTGTTTGGATCGATAAGTATTGAATAACTGCTATGGACCGAATAAAGATCCAAAGCATATCCAGTTTGAATATCTTCAAGAAATAAAGGTAGAAGATTATCATTTTTAATCTTTCGAAGACTCCAATCTTCTGACACCTCAACTATTGGAACGCGGAAATAGTATGCTATAACATCATTGTATTGGCTAAGGTGTTTCCTCACTAAATATTTAATGATATTAAGTCTAACATAACGTGTTTTAACATTGCATATCATGTGTTCCTCACCACCCCAATAGTCGTAAAGTTTATTTGTCGTTAGAATTCGACCTCCATGATGAACGCGTATGTCGATTGTAGGTGGAGCAGTGAATCGATTGCTACAAAAAAATTATATTAAATAGAAGACATTTTTTTCATCGACATACAACATATAACATGACGTACTAAAATTTGTAAACGCAATTAGTAAAACTTACTTAAAAGCCCTAATATTGCGATTTTTTGTGAAGTGGATAAAAGAAGAGGCATCTTGTGTGTTTTATGATTATTTTGATGTAATTTTTGTATTTGTTATGATTTATATAATAATGGAGGGGTTTATATTAGTAAAGGTATTAATAAAATTAAATATTTGATTTGTGAATCATTGAAATCTTCAATCAAACTAATTTCTGATACAATTTAAAAATAGAAATGCATTTTACAAATTATTAATTTTCCCGCCTAATTAATAAAACATGATGCGATTTCAATGGGGATTTATAATTAAACCATTTCAAGACTCACTTCCTATGTACTGCTAAAATTGTAGTTAGTAACTTTTGTGTCATACTTTTAGTCTTTATATATGTCAACCATGTATTTCTCAAATTTAATATTTTTTACTAACATTGATAAGAGTGTAAGCAACCCAACATCATGACTAATAAACAATATTACTTAGTACAATTGTATAAACAGATATATATCTCAACAAAAAAATATCATATTCAATATTGATAAACATCAAAAGCATTTTTTATAAACATACAAAGTTGTTAAAATAGATAAGATACATATACAAAGCTAAAAATTCCACTTTGGTGATTTCTCACCCGAATAAGCCAAATGCAAATCATCGTAATCAAAACTCTCGTATTCATTGTCTTCATCCTCTTCTTCAAGCTCAGGATCTTCCTCATACTCTTCTTCAAGCTTTCGAATAGCTTCAAGTTCTTTCCAATGTTCTTCTCTTCGTTTTCTTGCAGCATCCAACCTCGCCTCTCGTTTACTTTCCAACTTCTACTGTTTTTGTTCCTCAGCTTCCATATCATAATAGTACCTATCAGGCTTATCATCATTAAGCGCGTGCTTCATATCTAGTTGAGTAAGAAGTAATTATTAATTTATCAAAAAAAATTATTCATACTTATATGGCATCATACTTAAAATACCTGTAGTAATTGTAGCAGGCGTTTTTTCTTCTTTACCACATTGATATTTTTGTTTCCTGAAACATGGTAGCAATCTTAGGAATACAACTGAAAACATATATAAAAAACAAACTTAAAAATTATGTACATTCGTGTTACTTGTTATCTGTCGACTCATTATCGTCAAGTCCTGCAACAACAACATTTCTTTTGGTAAAGGAACTCATGACTTAACAAACACGAATGAGCTTTTTAAACCTGCTAATCAATTTGAATGTGTGTATGTAGTTGGTGTTGTTTGAAAATCTCAGATTTGTTCAATTTATAATACATGTCTTATGGAAAATGAAGAGTCAGTAATAATGGTTTTATTTGTTTGAGGAATAAATTTGTTAATGGTCCAAAGTATAGACAAAATTTATTAATTATGTTCACACCATGATCAACAAATTTTAATCAGTCAATATTTACTTGTACATAAAATGAGTTTTCTTAAAACTGTGGTAAAACGAATAACAATGATTGCCTACATCTTGGTGTTCTGCCAAAATAATCATCTGTTAATAACATGTAATAACACACTCAAAAGACAATAACTTTAAAATAACCAAATTAAAGAAAATCATGATGACTACTTACATGTTCATCCATTACAATCAATTCCAGATTTTTGTTGTGTTGTTTTTCATAAACTTGTTGCATCCAAGTACGGAGGATTCGGACTCGCAACGTGATGTTGTCTTTGACAGCACTCAAATTATTGATGTAACCTGCAACGAATGTAGCCATCTGTTATTATCAACATTTTTTATTGATCTGAAGGATTGCAGTGTACATTACGACATACATGTCTACCATTTATAGGTTCTTAGGTTGCTCAAAATAATGAAAACACATTAAATGTCCACTTTTACAAATTTGAATCATTTCCATAGTTAAAAACAATCATATCAAGGTCTTATATCAAAAAATAGTAACTAAATAAGGCAATTGTTAAGTGTATCAAATCATATCACGGTATCATTTATTTTTTAATTTACAAACACAATTTTTTATATTTTTTGGTTTACAACAACAATATCATTGTATTAAGTTAACCTGGCATACTTTAAATCTATGATCAAAATTATTTTTTCATAATATGCAATATATGTTTCATGAAACCCTAAAAATAATAAATCATATAAACCATGAATATAACATGTGGAAAACTAGAAGGGGGGGTTGAATAGTTTACCGCTTTTTGATTTAATATTTATATTTGTTTATAAAAACTTAGATTCGACTTTTTTGTGAATTCAAAACTTGCACAATATGAACAATGTAAATAAGTAGAAGCAAATAAAATATAAGAGTTGGAAAGATCAAACCACAACACAAGGATTTATAGTGGTTCGGTTACGAACCTCCTCTTCGGCCTACTCCACTCCCCGAGCACCTAACTCGAGAGTTTTCTTCACTATGTCAACAAGCTCCTTTATGGCGGAGAAAACCGTACACAACGTTGCTTATATCTATTTTTGACACTAAGCTAGATGTCGAGTTCTAATCTTAGCTAGAACCAATCTATCACAACACAACTACACAACTTCTTTACAACTTCACAACTTCACTACAACACTACGATTCACACCTTGAACACAACTACACAACTTCTT
>BQNB010031284.1:0-27500 GCA_026074375.1 Tanacetum coccineum
TTGCATTTTGCAAATTTGGTCCTTAAGGGTTTATAATTGTTTGCACCGTTAGTCCTTTTAAGGACTAACGGTGTTAATTTTAAAAGGGAATGGGATAACAGGTGTTATAAGGGTTGATGGGTTTAGGCTTGTTTGTTGGGCCGATTATAAAAAAAGGACTTGGGCTTTTTTTGGTTTTTATAAGGTTTGTAATATATAAGTGGGCTGACCCGGGCCCACTAGGTGGGTACGGGTGGGCCCACTTTTGACAATTTAGGTTTTCGGGTTCGGTTTTCGATGCCTTTTCCAATGCCACTTCCCGGGGTTGACTTTGACTTTGACTTTTTTGTTGACTTTGACTTTGTCTTTTTTGACTTCTCACGATCTTTCCGTTCTCGTGCTCAGTTTTGTCGTTTTGGCTTTGATTTTGTTCTTTTCTTAGATATCCGTTACATGCATAATACAAATTCAAAACATACAAATACAATTTATTTTTGGTACGTTTTTGGTCATTTAAGTCCGGTTTTAATGGAAAATGGTATGTGTAATTAAGCACATACCAAAATTCCCCATACTAAGATATTGCCGTGTCCTCACGCAATGCTATAAGTAAACACTTAGAAAACTAAGAATCTCAATCCCCCTTGACTAATTACCTCGAAAAGTAGCTAAGTGTTCGTCGAGGGGAATTAAAGAATCAATAGCTTCAAAAAGCCCCGTTTTTACCATTCTTAAAGATATACACTTATTCCTACACATATTTTTGTATTTTTCCTTTTTCTTATTTTTTTAACAACTAACTAGAATATTTCGACTCTCGTTATTTTCATAACCGTTAGGGATCATAGAACAAGATGCATTTCAATCCTAAAATGCCCCAAAAAGGATAAATTCATCATCCTCGACTTTTCACTCCTTTTGCAACTTGTGAACTTTTCACTCCTGGCAATTATTATATCTTAGGTGAATGTGCCATTTTGAATTTCAACCTTGGATCAACGTTTTGCAAAATTCTATGCTTCATGTTCCACCCGAGAATAATGAGTTTGAAGGAGAGATCATCCCATGTAGCATTCAAAAACAAGGCTTGATTGGTTGCTAAAGGATACCGTCAAGAGGTGAGGATTGATTTCGAGGAATCGTTTGCACTAGTTGCTAGAATAGAGGCCATTCGTATCTTCATTGCAAATGAAGCCACATGAACATGTCAAGTATAAGATGGATGTGACAAAACGCTTTCGTGAATGGCGAGCTAACGCGAAGTGGTTCTATGTTAGTCTACCAAAAGGATTCTTAGATCAAGACAACCTAACTCGCGTGTACAGGCTCAAAAAGGCACTTTATGGTCTTAAGCAGGCTTCACGCACGTGGTATGACATGTTGTCCAGCTTTCTACTATCACAAGAATTCTCCAAAGGTGTAATCGATCCAACACTATTCACTAGAAAAGCAGGCCACAGCATCTTATTGGTACAAATTTATGTTGATGATATAATATTTGCCTCTACTGATCCGACCATGTGTGATGAATTTCTAACATAATGACTTCTAAATTTAAGATGTCGATGATGGGCAAAATGTCTTTCTTTCTTGGACTTTAAATTTCCCAAAGTCCTAGAGGCATCTTTATTAACAGTCTAAATACGCTTTTGGAAAATAAATAAAGAAATTAGTTATGCAATCTAGTGATCCGTTTGGCACCCTTATGGTTGATTAAAAGTAAATGGATGAAGATTACAAGTGGTAAACAATCGATCCTACACAATTACCGTGTGGTATGATTGGATCCCTTATGTATCATTACATCGTAGACCAGACTTGTTATTTGCAGTATGCAGTTAGTAGATCTTTCAATACTTGATAGGAACCTTGTAATATGGGTGTCCTTAGTATTTCGAATGATACCTGCGTTACTTTAAAACGCATTTGCAGATGCAAGACCATGTTGTGGTGTCAGATACTAGACGAGTGACTACATCTGGAAAAGATCATAATTCTTGGGAGATAAACTTTCAGATGGTACATCAGAAGCAAAAAGAGGCATTGCTATCTCAAGTTTTAAGCTAAATATATTGCTTATTGGTGTTGTGCTTAAATCTTATGGATGAGATCACAACTAACAGACTATGAGCTTTATTCAATAAGATTCCTCTGTACTGTGATAACAAGAGTGCAATTTTATTTATATTGCATACAATGATCAACATCGAGATACAAGCTTATAGATGTGAGATACCCTTTATTAAGGAGGCAAGTGGAAAATAGAGTGTGGAACTCTACTTTTTTAGAATGGAATATCAGCTAGCAGACATCTTCACCAAAGCTTTGCCTCGAGAAAGATTTAACTTCTTAATCAACAAGCTTGGAATGAAGAGCATGTCTGTTAGGTCTTGTTTATCTTGAATCATACATAATCAACCTGAATATCTTTGAGAGAATAGAGAGGATGGCACAGTATTTAATTTTCATATATTATAAATAGAGGGAAAAAGGAAAAGATTATTACAAGGCTTACCCTTCTAATGGTGATTAGAATGGGTATTTATAGGAGAGGGAAGGAAGCTCCCCTTCCTTTATTTTTCTAAAGTTTCACTTCTAGTCCCTATACTTTGGTAATTACGCTATTTCATTCTTTTAGCATAATAAACCTTATTACAAACTATTTTATTCTTAACAAAAATAAAGACTAAAAACTAAATATAATAAACATATTTAATCGGCATGATTTTATGAACCTAACAATTCCCTAACGGGTCTATATCTGGGCGTTCCCTTGTTGTCAAAGTGTCTTCTCTTTCACATACATCTCCCATCTTCTCATCTAGTTGTGATACTTCAATCTCACTTCAATTTCTTCTTCAAACAATTTTAGATACTCAACCTCATCTTTGTTGAGATCTCTTTGTATATAGCCATACTTAACATCATTATTGTAACTCTTTAGACCTTCTAATACTCTGTGTATTGTTGCATCACAAAACTTATGAATCTTTGAATGTCTCATCACCCTTTTCTCTTTCTTGAAATTCTTGTATATTATTCCATGCACGGGCTCATAGATGATGGAGAACATTTCATGCTTTTCAGTTCCTGGAAAAGATATTGTTGGTGCAGTAATATTAACTTTTGGTTGATAACTTTCTATTCTAAGTTGGAAATCATGAATTTTTTTCCCATATTACCTTAATTTTGATGAAAAGTGATAACGACCAGAGCATACCTGTTTCTGTATAATCAGGTACCTTGCCATTTATGATCAGCAAGTACATATCCTCAATATCATTCTTATTGAGATTCTTGTAATCAGGCTCGGTAATTGACACTATGCACTCATTGGCTCTTCTTGCAACTATCTATGTGATGAACTTGTGTTCATGGCCCAGTTCCCAGTACGTCTTGATAACTTGAATGATCTTTGAATTTGAATAAACAACTTCCTTTGGTTTTCCAGGCTCTTTCTGCCACTTTATGTAGAAGATCTTTGCATGAGGATTCTTCTAATGTTTAACACCATATCGAGCATAAGGATTAAATTTCTTTACACACTTATTCTCCCATCTGGGAAAAGTCGTTCTTCGATTTGTCAACATCATTGAAGATATTTGCAGATATTGTGAAGTGATAACACTTAATCTTCTCAGGCCCTGAACTTCCTTTCTTCAAATACAAAAGATCTTGATTTATCAGAGACAACGCTGGAGCTTCAGGATCTCTCTGACAGCTTTAAACTAAAGGTGTGGTCTTTTGTGGATGTGGAGAAGTAATAATTTCCTTTCTGCTTTCCCAAACAATGTCACTCTTCAAGAAATTTTCATTCTGATCCAATGTGATTATTGATCTACATCTCCTGAAGTACATCTTTGTATCTCTACTTATCTCATCAGCAAATTTTTCTTTAGCTCTGCCTCAGTATGGTCAGTGCACTTCTTCATAATAATCTTGTGTTACTTGCTTGTGTAGTATTTTAGACATAATTCTAAAGCTTAAGACTCCGTCAAAAATCATTAATCATTGTTTGTCTTGACTCACTTGAAGACGATTTTTGACCTTGTTCTTTTTCTTTAATTTTCCATAGACTCTCTTCCGCCACAATGTGCTTATTCTCATATGTCTTCTGCCGCTTTTGCACTATTTTTCTCTCCCCTAGTATGAGGCATCATCATGAGGTTCGTCATGATATCTTGGGCGAATGAAAGAAGTTCTATAGTAGTCTGAGGTAATGGAAATGTCTCATCTTTATCTGATTAGTGCCAGCCATATTGCTATGTATAGTTGCTGGCAAATGAGGATTGGGTTCTTTGATAGATACTGTGGATATTTGTTTGTTCTGGGATGATGATGTTGGTGGTTTGAGCTGGCTTGAACATTGAAGAATATGTCCAAGACACATATAACTTCTTACAGACGCATCAACTAGAGAAGGAATGTTAATATCAATTGCTTGTTGAATCTGTAAGGAAATTTCAGCCTGTAATTTCCCACGCTCCTGTAACATAGCTTTAGCAATCATCTTATTTGTCTCTTCTTTATTCTGTTGCCTTTCCAAAAGCAGCCTTTTGACAACTTACAACTGGAAACTTGAACTTTTACCTTGCTTAGGAAACTTGCTTGCTGGATTGCTCCAGTGATATGGATTATCTACCATAGTGGGTAGTGATTCAACCATTACTTCCTAGAGATGATTAGCAAGAGTATCAAATGACTTCCTTGACAAGACTTTTCTCTCAGTGGTTCAATCAAAATAATCCAAAACCATTCCTTGTAACTCCTGAAAGAAACTCTTGTAGAGTTTGAAACGAGCAGGTTTGGCTTTGAATAATGATAGAAGTCGGTTTATGGTAGATAACTTGGTGTTGAGTGAACTTGATGATGGTTGTTGGTGTTAGTTCAGTTACCGTTCAATTCTTGGATGTTTCTTTGTATCCGAATATACGAGATCGTTGAATCTAGGAGTTCTAATTTGTGTGGGGAATGGTGTACTCCTAGACTCCTCTACAATCTTCCCTTTCTCCCTTCGCTTTAATTCATACACCTCATCAGTTATTTCTTCCTCTTCTTCATTAACATTCACAGGTATTACACATTGTAATTTCCACCTCTTCATTTTATTAATTTACCTCCGGACTTTCCTTATCACTCCTGGGCTCTAACCTAGTGCCGGGAATATTTTGATCATCATTCCTAGGGATTGAACTACATCAATAACGTTCTATGGTCCTTCCACCATCTTTTCAATTTCCACGGATGCCCAAGTGCTTGTTACTGTTCACAATTTTTAATAAGCTTTTACTATTTCGACTTTTATGCTCAGCAAGACTTACTTGTAGTGTGTCTTGTAAAATCATCTCATTTGCTTTATCAACAGTTGGAACTAGAGTTGGTAGAGTAAGACGTGTGGATCTCCTTTGAGGAATACGAAAACGAATCACAGTTGATCGTTTTGATGCACTTGGACACTCTGTATCCAAGTTTGGGTTTAGTGTGAAACTTGGGGAAGCTAGGTGTCCTATGCGTTCCTTGGATAGACTCAGCTAGCTATGATTGAGTCAGAGGAACATCTATCCCAAACACCTCCGCATACATCCGATAATGCTCTGTGTGCTTTATTTCTTCTGAGATCATCCAATCTGGAATCTTCATTCTAACTCGTCTTTGTTGTCTTCCTTATTAAAGGTTATTTTTCATTATATCATCTCTTTTTGATTGTGATACCTGTCTCTAACACGCCTTAAAATCTCAGGAAAATTAGTCATGTAATGACTAATGATGATCTTAGTAAATCTTGGATAAGGAATCGAAAATGTTGGATGATGAAGGGAATAATGAAGTCCTTCCTATAGTAGCTCTGCATAATCAACATGAATGTTATTGATAAAGCAATACATCATTTGCATTATCTGCAATGGTGGTTGATCCAATCAGTTTACGCGTGTTGTTCAGTAGCATTTGGAAAATATTTGCATAACGTTGCCATGGCTGCTGATGACCACGTTGTTCTTAAAGCTAAAAAAACTTGTTGATGGTCTTCCGCTCCATTGTAAATCCCATTAATTTTTTGTAGAATGAACCAGTCTAAAAAAAATGGTGTAGCATGAAAACTTCATTGATTGTTGTCAGTTGCTTGTGGTAGATGAAAGATTGTTCTAAAGTCATCCAGGGTAAGAGAAAGCTCTTTCTTGTCAAGCAGAAACGTAAGTCTATACTTGGATCCGTCTTTATTTAAAGTATGCCAAAATTGTGCCATATAGATCCATGGTACTGATGAAGAAGTTGCAATACTGAATCGTAATGGATGATTCTTGATGATATTCGTCAAAAGTTTGCTTTCAGGTGGACATTGCACGTGTTGACTTTTGTTAAATAATCTATTCTTCTTGTTAGCATCCATAAGATCATATCTTTTGTTTGGAGGACACAGTTCGTCTGGATGAACATCAACTGCCTGTTGTTGGTGTGCCATGATGATTACTGAATGAATGAAATGGAGATGTTAGGTAACAAACAATTCATTTGATATTTTTGTCTTTTTCCACTCTCTCTGTTTTTATATGTTCTGGCAATTCTTTTTGAACATATTTTTGATCTGTGTGTTTCTCATGTGTCTGTATTGCTTTTTTCTAGCAATGCCTTACGCTTTATTCTATTTATTTCTTTTTGATTTATCATTTTGTGTTTGTTCTGACATTTCTTTTTCGAATAACACTTTTGATTTGCTTTTCGCGTATGGATTTTTAGGCTCTATCTGTCTGTTTTAAAATATACTCACAAGAAAATTCTTTGTGTCTGATTCTCTTTCAGGAAAGATGATGATTTCTTTTGTTTTTAATCAAGTCTCTATTTATGATAAATTAAAGAGAGATCATACATCTTCTTTAAAACCGTTTTTTGAAAGAAGTACCATTTTAGAACAATAACAGATTTTGTGAACATTTTTCAGAAATTTTTGACCAAAAAAATTTTTTTTTTCTTTTTTTAATGATAACATAGAAATCTTCAATCACAAACCCACAATTGAATGGTCATAATTCAATCACTCTATTTCTGTTCATTGCAGAAACCGGCCTGAAACCGGCCATGACTTAGACCATTAAACAATTGAGACTTGGATTTGCATATTCAAGTCTTATATAAATATTTTCCCTTTTACTTTTTGTCATGATTCCTAAACAATGTTGACATTAAACATCTTTAATTCAATTCTGAATGGTAATAAGTCCCTCATCCTCGTTTGTTCATTGCAGAATTCGGTCAAAACCAGAACATGACTCTAGACCACTTAAATAATTATGAAGACATATTATGTCCAAAGCTCTAGTAATTCATTAAAACTTGATTTCTTTTTCACAATCATTTGATGTTTTCAAAACACATGAGAGACTGGTCTTTTTGTTCCACAGACATTTGAGCATTAATTATCATAAGCATGCAAAAATCATGAACACATAAAATTCAGCAGACAATTAAAACAAATTCACTTATTCACAAATGATTTTGTTTTTTGACATTACCAAAATTTGACTTTTTGACACTACGAGTATGACTTACTTTTTAAAACTTATCGAGTTTGACTTTTTGACATTTAACTGAGTTTCTCATATAGATAAATAAAACAAAATAAAGATTGAATCCTTTTAACTTATAAAAAATTAAACTCGATTCCTTTATGTTGTCTTAAACTCCAAAAATTGTACAACAAATCAAACTCGATAAACAACAAACTCGATAAACACCAATCTTTTCCGAGTTTTTATTTCTGCATCGAATTAATGTTTTTAGACTATTTCTAAGCCATTTGTCACTCATTTCCGTATAATCATTGATTATTATAGTCCTAGATCTTAATTATTTAGTACAAATTTGATAACTCATAAACTCGATAATCTTTAATCCTTACCGAGTTTAAACTCGATAATTCAAAACATCGTAGATCTGAATTAAAACTCATAGCCACTTACGTTTGATCAAGAAAAATGATTGTATTCGTTGTAATGAACTCGGAAAACGTGCTTTGATATTCTTCTCTAACTCGGTTATTTGACTCGGTGAAAATAAAAGTAAAAAGAAAATTTTTTCCTCCTTTTATAGTAACCGAGTATCAAGTTTTGAGAAATGACACTTTCAGCCCCTATAGTTTTCCTTTTCGAGTTATCTCTTTTATTTTCCGAATTTTATTTTAAATTTTCAAAAACTCCCCCTCGAGTAATGATAAGTTGACCAATGTTATCAAAAACTCCCCCTTGGAATGAAATCATGTTAAACACTTAGTCTGAAAAATGAAGATTTTTGTTTTTCAAAGTTCAAAATAAAACTTTTTAAAATTAAAAAACTCCCTTGAATACTATATCATTTTTCAAAGTCAAATCATTTGGAGATCATTGTTTTTATCTTAATTTCTGAAAATAAATTGGATGTTATGAATGAAAATTTTTCAATTACTCCCCTCAGATTATGATCCCGTTTTTCCAATCGAAAGCTTTATATATATAAAAAATTTGGAATCATGAATCTGATCATGTGATTTTTAAATTATGTTTTTGATCTTTTCTATTTTTTATTTTTGTATTTGATTTTTTTGAAAAATTATGACAAATCTTTTTGAATTTTTGTATTTTTCAAAATTTTCTCTTGTTTTGTTTTTGGAAAATTTATTTACATGTTTTTGATGTATGATCTTTTCAAGAAGATAACTTTGTCAGGCATTCCAACTGAGTTGGAGTCATACATCTCATACCAATGCGATGAACCAAATACTCAAAGCGTTCTTTAGGAAGAGCTTTAGTAAATAGATCCGCAACAGTTGGTATTCTGTTTGACAAAGGTAAAAGACGAAGATAACTTTGTCAGACTTTCCAACTGAGTTGGAGTCATACATCTCATACCAATGCGATGAACTAGATACTCAAAGCGTTCTTTTGGAAGCGCCTTAGTAAATAGATCCGCTAGTTGGTATTCTGTTCCGACAAAGTAAATTTCCACAGTACCCCTCTCAACGTGTTCTTTAATAAAATGATACCGGATGTCAATGTGCTTTGTCTTAGAATGTTGGACTGGATTGCATGAAATAGCAATGGCACTCTTGGAATCACAATACATCGGAATCCGATTGTATTTAAATCCATAGTCAAGCAGTTGAGTACGCATCCATATCACTTGAGCACAACCGCATCTGAATAGGCAATTAGTTCAAAACCAAAATCCTTCAGATACCATAGGCCCATGTTATAGGACTGTCTTAGGTACTAGAAGATCCGTTTGACCTCTTTGAGGTATTTGACCATAGGTCGTACTTGATAACATGCACATACAAAAGTAGCAAAGGCTATGTCTGGTTGACTGGCTGTTAGATACATAAGCCACCTACATATACATAATCGTTTAGATCCAGTAGGAGATGCCTTGTAAAATCACATCCAGTCTCTTTGTTGCCATAGGTGTGCTCATGGAGACACATTCATCTAGACCATGTTTCTTTAACAACTCTATTGCATATTGTGACTGACTTATGAATATGCCACGGGGAGATTGATGAACTTAAAGTCCAAGAAAGAACTTTAGTTCACCCATCATCGACATTTCAAAATTGTTTTTCATTAAGTTTGCAAATCTTTTTGAAAAATCTAGATTTGTTGATCCAAAAATAATGTCATTAACATATACTTGAACAAGTAATATGTCTCCCCCGTAACGTCTAGTAAACAAAGTTGGGTCAATTATACCTTTATTAAACCCGTGTTCTATTAGAAAAGAAGTCAGTTTGTCATACCATGTACGAAGTGCTTGCTTAAGACCGTATAGAGCTTTTTTCAACCTGTAGACGTGATTTGGAAATTCAAAATCAATAAACCCTTCAGGTTGGCTGACATAAACTTCTTCTTTCAAAGGACCATTGAGAAAAGCCGTTTTGACATCCATTTGAAAGATAGTGATATTCATATGAGCAGCAAAAGCAATGAACATCCGAACAGCCTCAAGACGAGCAACAGGAGCAAATGACTCCTCAAAATCAATGCCTTCTTCTTGCTTATAACCTTTAGCCACAAGACGAGTTTTGTTCCGAACCACAATATTATATGCATCACACTTATTCTTCCAAAGCCATTTGAGAGCAATAACATTCTTTCCTTCTGGTCGTGGAACCAATTCCCAAACTTGAAGTCTTTCAAATTGATTCAACTCATCTTGCATGGACTCGATCCAACTATGATCGGCCATAGCTTCTTTGATGTTCTTTGGTTCAATAGTGCTAACGGTTAATGCATACATGCAAACCTCAGAATCGGTATGTAGCCGTTGACGAGTCATAACAGGTTTGGATGGGTCACCAATAACTTGGTCTAGAGGATGATCTTTTGTCCAAATGTGAGTCGAGGGTTGTACTTGATGGAAATTCTGCACATTTGATGGTTCGAGATTCGTTGTAGATGACTCAATTTCCTCATGATTCAGAGAATCATATGGAACAAACTGTGTATTACCATCAAAATCAGCAGAATCTTCTTGATTGAATTCATCAGACTCTTGTAAAGAGATTGGAGAAGTTTGTTCGTCAGATGTTGTGACAACAGGAGGAGCCTCATGTGTGTCAACAATGATTGAAGATGTAGAAGGTGAGTCTTCTTGATCGTGAGTCGGTTGTGCAGCGGAATTGATGGTAGTATCAGAAGATTTCTGCTCAAAATAATCTTCAAACATTGGACCGAACAAATTATCCAAATCCTCTTTTGAAGGAGTATTCATTAAGTCATCTGATGAATTTTGATTATTAAATCGTTGAAGTTCGGGTTCTAAACAATCGTGTTCAGAAGCTATTGCTGTAAGCTCATCAAACTTGACATGAATAGTCTCCATAATCCTTTTGGTGCGACGGTTATAGATTCGAAAACCTCTTGATGTTTCCGAATAACCAATAAAAACCCCAATGTCTGCTTTAGGTTTCATTTTCCCAAGATCATCACGGTCATTTGTCGGATAACACAATGAGCCAAACACATGAAAATACTCAACATTTGGCTTTCGTCCACGTAACAGCTCATAAGGTGTTTTATTGTGTCGTGTGTTGATGATTGACCGGTTTTGAGTAAAACATGTTGTAGCAACTGCTTCAGCCCAAAGAAATTCAGGTAACCTCGAAAAAATAAGCATTGTGCGAGCAGCCTCAACCAGAGTACGATTACGTCGTTCTACTACTCCATTTTGCTGAGGTGTGCGAGCAATTGAAAATTGTTGCATAATGCCTAACTTTCATAATGCGCTTTAAGAGTCGGTTTATGATACAGTACCATTGTGTCAATGACAATCTTACAACTATTGACTTTGTATAATTCAGATTGAGCTTGATCAAAGAATTTCTTTGATGATCTTGGAGTTTCTCTTTCCGAGCTAAGAAAATAACCTTGGTATATTCAAGAATAATCATCCCACGATCACAAAATAATACCTCTTATTCCATAATCAAAGCTACCCCATTAGGACTGCATAAAATCCATATAAAGTAAACTCCAATTTTGGGAATGATCAAGTTGGAACCAATTTCGGTGGATGAGAAGCTTTCTGCTTTTTCCCCTTTCACACTCAGAACACAGTGACCTTGTCCATATTTGAACCTTTGTAGACCTTCAACCAAGTCAAGTCAGGTTAAGATCCGTTTATGGTACCTAAAATTAAATATAGAACGGTCTTATTCTGTGCCATAACCAAGACTTTGAAGAAGTTGCTTTTGACATGAGACATACGGTGTGAAAGAAGCAGCCAAGTCCTAATGGAATAGTATACAAAATTAGAATCAGTCCTCCTGGAGCAAGACATCTCCATCCAGACGTTGTACATAACATGTATTGGAACAAAACCACTTCTAAATCTCCACACAAAATTTCCAAGTGCTAAAGAGGTAATGTCCAAGACTTCAACATAATATACATGACAAATAGTGATATTGCATGTAATAAAACGCCATAGCCTGTGAATTGCGCAAAATATCATTAACAAAGCTAACATTGCCCTAAATTTCTAATCTCAATGAAATATTTCTTAGTAGAGAAACCGGTCACACTGTCACATTCATTGAAACCACCACTGACAAACAACCCACATAACAATTCAGAACTACCTGCAACACAAGAAAGACACACAATAGAGGAACAGGGCAATTTTGACTTACCCATTTCTTAACTGAAACCGATGTTACTCAATGAATTAGTATTATGAACATTCGGTTTTACACTGACAGAATTCCACAATAACAATGGTTATGATATCGAAACCACTTTAGCCAAATTCTACTTGTTCGAAATCTTGTTTTTTTATGAATGTATTTAACGGTTTTTGTCGCAAATTTCTTTGCTTGATCCTAGACGTACTATAGACCTTGTCTTTAGCTTTTGAGGCACTTTCTACATCAATCTTAGATTTGGAAACTACAAAAGTAGTATCTAGAGTCTTATATTGTGTCTTTTTCTCAGAAAACCTAGTCAAAAGGAGCTACAAAAGTAGTTTTCTGAAGATTTGTGATTTAGATTAGTAGAGAAAGGTTCTACGAATATTTGAACCGCACTTCAACTATGCTTTGCAACACAATTTATCATGACAAGAATCAAGCACATTTTTCATACAAGAAACACATAAACAATTTTCTTGCTTTGTGAAGGTAATTCAACATCAACATCAATTACATTTTCCTTCTAGTATTGGAAGTAACATCATCTTGCTAATTTTTTCCTAACATAAACGCTACATTCTTTTTTTCCTTCTTAGAGTTATCTAATACACGTGCCAACATGTGAAATCTCTACTCATAGGTCTCTAATAACTCTAGATATAGTCATTCATAGTCCTGTAGAAGATAAAGCACTCTTAGTCTTGGCTTGTTTGGTGATACCCACCCCCGTCTTGTGCGTGACCACCTGGTTCATTCATGTCTAATGACATTTATGTTTTGATTTGCCCTTGTTTATTTTGTAGGTGAAGTCTGTAAAGTGACTGGTTTTGACACAACATTGGTTTCTTTTGTTTTGGGAACATCCGATTTCTTTTTAAAAGCTTGTTTGTTTAGTGGTGTGACACAAAGAAGATATTGAAAACCATTTGTTTTGTCAAACTTAGTATTTACAGACATACCTTTTTCAGCTTTTGCCAATCTTTTCTTTAACTCAGATATGGTAGTTAAAAGATTCTAATTTTCAGCACGAATAGCACCATATGCATATGTTTTCTCAGAAACATGAACAATCAATTCATCAATTTCCTTTTGAGTTTGAGACCGTGTCTTTTTGATTGAATCAAAAAGCTTTTTATACTCCATTTTGGCATTATCTCGTTCTTTTATCAAAGATTTCACTGTAAAATCCAAAGACACTTTCTCATTCCACAAGTTTTCTTCTCCATATTTGAAATCCCCAAGAGTACTCAAAAGGAATTGAAAATTTTATTTTTCGAAGTGGAATCCCATTTTTGTTTTTCTTTTTCATGTTGTAATTTTAATTGAAAATCAACACTTTGCTTTTCACATTGTTAAACATCTTTTTTAAGAATCTTTATTCTCGCTTGCAAATCCTCTTGAATCTCAAAAGATTTCTTCTTGACTTTTTCAAGTTCAGCATTTAAGATCTTATCAACACACTCATGATTAATCAAGACACACAGTTCTACATCATGATTTGATGTGAGCTTCACCAAAATTTGAATCTTTCCAAACAATTCAATTGCTTCTCGCTATTTCATCTAAGCTACACTTCTTTTGACTCAAAAACATCTTTCCCATTTCTTTTATATCCCCTTTGAGAAATAGATTTTCAAAGCATTCAAGATAAACCTTAACTCGTTAAGATTGTTTAACTTGATCTTGACAAAAATCATTAATTCTTCTATGCCGGTGATGTGTAGCAAAATGCTTGCTCATTATATAGTTTATTGTTGTAAACAATGACAGCTTTTCAAAACCAACATTTATCTTGTCTAATTCTTTGATCAATGGTGACTCACTTGGCATATTTTTTTATACTGGAGTCTTAACCGAGGGAATAGAAGAAGATGGAAAATATTTTTGCTCAACAAAAAGCTCTTTTTAAGGAACAAAATCTTCATAAAGCGCATTTAATTTTTTGTAGTTAATTGTCCAACAACTTTGTTTGTTTGCAATAGCAATTGGATCATTCATTTTTGCTGTCATTTTTTGTTGACTTTTGACAGCATCCTCAAGAATGTCCTCAGAATCTCTAACATTCAAAGGAATTTCTAAATTACCTAAACTAGATGCAACATATAACTTTAGACACTTTGAAATTGCTTGCTTGAGTGTATAAGGATTCGGATACCCCAAACCATGTTTGACAATGGTTTTGGTCCAATCATAAACATTCCTTGTAACGAATTTGCCCAATTTTAAATCATATCAACATATCTATTTTCATTTGGCCCAAGATCCTAGAGATGGTATCATGAAAAGATATCTCTCTTTTTTCATCTCATTTGCCTTTTAAAAATTGAAAGAGTCTTGTATTTCCCTCATTTTTACTATTTGTAATTTTTGAACATCTAAATCTAATTTATCTCGTAGTTTTTTTTCGAGATCTTCGAAAGATATCTCGATCACATAACTAATTGAGACTGCAGAGCTTGTTTATTATAAATACCATTTTCGCCGTTCATCGGCCTCAAAGATATTCAGTTAAGATAATTATTATCTGTTAATACCCTCCCAAAATCCGAACCCTTTCCCCTTGATACATCTCAATCTAACTAGTCACATGAGCTGTTTTTGTGTTTGGACTTGTTAGCAATATTCGTTGTTTTTTTTCAGCTTCCTGATATGCATATTCTAGCAAGTTTTTTCTACTGCACATAGTCAGGAACATGTAATCTTTATCAACACTGGCCACTTTTACATTTCGCCATGAATGAATCAAATTAAAATATTGCTATTTAATTGATCATCACCAATGTACAAGTTAATCATTTTAGTATGAGTTATATACATTGGTTTCATTATTTTCATGATGGATGAAGATTATACGTCACTTATAAATGCAGACTCATAAGCTTGGCCCATCTCAAAGTATGAACACAGGTTGAATTCTTGCCATTAAGCATACGTTTGTACTAACTGAGTTCTCAATTTCTTCCATCCTTGAACAATAAGCCAAAGATAAAATCAATAAGTCATCAGTAAGAATTACGCCCAGCTTCATCCTGTTTGCCAGCAAAACATATTGCTCCAATGAAATACTGTTCGAGTCACGAACCTATTGGCTTATAGATAATTCCTAGCATAATGTCCTTTTCCACTGCAGTAGTACATTGAATAGTTGAATTAATGCCTAGAGAGAGAGTCCGAAGATTCCTTTAACATTCAGTCTCAACAATTGATCCTTCACTCCCCATAACTTCTTACTTGAACCTAAGCTCGTCTGTTATACCTTCTAGAAATGGCCAAAATACCATCTTTGGAAAATTTTCACTCTGTCTCCCCTTGATGCTTGGCTGAGAATTCTAATGTTAGGTGAAGCACGAAGACGTTTATTTGTTTGATTAGAGAAATTTTAAGTAACGGCTTTTGCAAGTAGTAACATCACAGAGACTAGAGGATCTTCAGAACTGTTGTGAACATCATCCTGCTTGTACACAATGTCATAATCAACCAACAGACGTAGGATTTCACATAAAAAGATGATTTTGTCTTGATGATAACCCGTTTGTGATACTAGAGCAAAGGGTCATGAGATTTTTTTCCTAACTACTTTGCTCTTGAATGTGTACCACCAATTCTAAAATGCTGAAGATAATAAAAAAGAATCATCGAACGAATCCACTGTCAAACGTTTTAGCAAGACGAACTTGAGTCACATATTTTTAACCAATTTTGGTTGTAAGCCTGTTCCGAAAATTTGTGTTAATTGTGACAGTATGGAAAGTTCAAGTTTATTTCGTTTTCCAAATCATTCATAAGCTTGAGCAAAACGTTAGTAGACAGAACAAGTGCTTCCCGCTGGTTTCAGCAACAAATTGATCAAATTCGTTCGTAAAACGCGTTTCTTTGTCAACTTTGTTTTGTATAGTTCCCCCCATCAATTTTTCAACTCGTTTCCACATATCCTTGGCCGAAGTGCAAGCATCCGCCGAATTGTAAATCTCATTAGGAATAGAAAGTAGAATCATCTTCATAAGTCATCACCTTCAAGATCCTCTACAGTTTGCAATCATGGTTGTCTCTCTTCCAATTTAGTTATCATCTGAATCTACTTGCCCATGGTATATAACTACCCCGTTTAAGCATAGGAGGTCTATTTTCAGAACCGACATCAGCAAGGGATTGTTGATATGTTTTGTATGTTGACATGTCTTATGATTCAAATATTGGATCTTTGTAGACGAAAATGAGTGATATTTGTGAGAATAGTATCAAATTCGGTAACAGTAGTCAAACTTGGACAACATTATTCCCGGATAACAAGTAGGCTGAAAACTAATACACTTCTTGAACAGTACACAAACTCAGACAATACTGAGTAACAAACTCAGTAATCTTCAAACTAAGCAAACTTGGAAATCTTCAAACTAATCAAACTCTGAAATCTTCTTGCTACAAATTCGGTAAATCAAATTTTGAAAATTTCAACAATTATGGAATATTAATAACCACAAATTCGATGAAACCGAAATTTATGATCACTAGATAATCCAAAAGGCCACTGATCACAAAATTCGAATAAAACCTATTTGATTTCCGAATTTGTAATTTTTGAGAAAATTTGTGATTCAACACTTCAAATCACGATAAAATCGTGAAATGAATGTATGTTCAGTCTGTTGAAAGCTTATTTCCGAGTTTCAACGTAGTAAAACCTTATTTCACAAATTTCGATAAAACCAAAATTGTGAAATCTATAAACTTGATAAGACCGAGTTTGATAGTAAGATCCTAATATATGATTTTCGATAGAACCGAAAGATCATATATATCTATTACAAGATATTTCTACCGAAACTATACTATCAACACTACTAAATCTGCTAAAATTACAAGAAAACACTTCCGAGAATGAACAACTAGTTCCGAGAACAAGAAAACTACTTTCGAGAACTGCTGAATTTGCAAAACAACACTCGATAACTTCTAATAACTCGAATTTGCTGCCAAAACTGATCTCGAAAGCTCAAAATCTTTAACCGAGTTCTTTGAACCTTATATTACACTCCTCGGTAGTGAAAAATTCTCACAAAATGAACACTCTAATTCTCTAAATGACATTGAAACAACGTGATAGGTCACATGATCTTGAATCAATCATATCAAGACATGAATGCATAATAGAATAAGTAGCAGAATGAGCAATATTAAAATTCAAATGATATAAAATGGAGGGAAAATAGAAGAGTTTGTTACAAAATGCATCACCCTCTAATGAAGATTAGAGGGGTATTTATAGGTGAGGGAAGCCTCCTTCCCTTCCTTATTTTCCTAACTTGTCACATCTAGTCCCTAGACTTTGGTAATTATGCTATTTCATTCTTTTAGCATAATATACCTTATTACAAACTACTTTGACATTATTAAAAGAAACACTAATGACTTAAAATAAACGAAAATCACATAAACGACACTTTAATGATCCTAACAAAAGTACTTTTTGAGATTCTTAATATTGTTTCTTCTATCAATTATTGATTAGTTTCCGTATAAATAATAAGTTCAAATCAGTGTTTCATTATTTTTTGCCTTTAAGAATTCTCTAAAGGAACAAACCATTTTACAAGCAAAAAGTAAAGATCTATTTTAGTAAACGATCCAATCAAGTGGTATCAGAGCTTGTGTGTAAACGCTGAATAAAGAAGAACTCAAATTGTAAAATGGCATAACAATACACACCCCACCCACAATCACAGCAATATAATCCCTATCACTAGGAAGTGAGAATAATGATATTTGGAAGCATGAGAATGTGGCAATATAATCTTATCACACAGACCATAACCAATGGGATGTTATTGTTAATGTGAGATCTAAAGAAGAGTCTGCACCAACTGAGAAACATCACTTCCCTCTTGCTCCTAAGACTTTGCCAAAACAACAGGCTACTAAAAGGAACTAGGAAGATTAAGAGCATCTTTTTTGCTTTTTTAGCAATACTGATGAATACCTCCTCAAGTTTCACATGTTGTATATGCTCATCACTCCTGGGCTGCAATAAAATCAGGTTTGTAGGTAATGAAGAATCCAAGAAGATGCATGAAAAATGTTCTAAAACATCATTTTGAAAACTAACTACTACATCAAATTGAAAGTCTGGACAAGTCTTATGATTTGTTCAAAAACTCATAAGTCATTGGAGGTTCATGTGCTGAACCAATATCAAAGACGAAATCAACCAGAAATCCTTAAGAAGTCTTCCTCCTTCATGGAATAAATGCTCTAATCATGAGAAATAAGCCAGACATTAATGTGATTGATATTGATGACCTTACAAAACATACCTTATGGGTCTATGAATATGAAGAATGAAAAGTGTCTTCAGTTCCACTTCTACATCTCATGAAACTTGACATTTCTTTCTTCTGAGAACACTAGGCAGTACTAATGCAAGTTTTTACTGCCATGGAGATTGAGGGGTTAGTCACTGCTGTAGGAATTCGTCAAGTTTCAACTACCCCATGGCTCATGATGTAGCGTGCTCTTTCTTTGGCACAACCAACAACCAGACCTCAACATAAAAATGATTATTTATAGCAGATTGATGAAGATGACTAAGAAGAATTGGCATCTTCAATGGCAGGAGGCATGTTGACTATATTGAGTGAAAAAATACATATTCATGAAGACAGGAAGGAACCTTGGATATCAAAGAAAAATGCCTGATTATCTTGAATAGTCAAAAAATTGAGTTGCTACAACCTGTCACAGAAAAGGGCACTTTGCTAGGGAATGCAGATTTAGAAGGAATCAAGGGAGAAGATCTTATGGTGACAATGGCAGGAGCAATGCACCAACAAATTGGAATCGTCATCATAGGCACTGGTGGTCACAAGATTGGTCCTAGGAGTCTATGACTGGAGACTGATTTGAAGGTAAACTATTCAACTATGCTTTAAATGGCAATCTCTTCTTCAAGCTCATCAGGTCATCTAAACTATGAGGTACAAAAAATGTCCCCTAAACCAAAGTCTTTAAATCTTTAAACTTCAAAAGAGTTATGATATTGAAAGAGAAAAACATAACACAAGCAAGATAGAAATACAGGTTATGAGTTTGCCTTAGAGTCACTTAAATCTAGGATACTATACATAACAGAAAAAAATGACTTGGGGGTGAAAAATATGTAGTTTCAAAACTATGAGCTTAAATCAGAGAAATAAAAAAATTACAACCTAACCTTGGAATTAGATAAAGAATGTTAAGGAAAGAGATGAGTTAAAATTAAAGATAGAAAAATGGGTAGAATCGTCTAAGAATCTTGATGAATTACTCAACAATCAAATATGTTCTAGAGATAAAACTAGTTTAGGATATGGTAAACAATTGAATGAAATGAGTAACAATTCTGAAACTGATAGTGAGATTAGTTTGAGTATTTTTGATGTCAGATCAAGTGATGAAGAGAACACACCAGTAAATGATAGGTTCTCTAAAGCAGATGGGTTTCATGTTGTTCCCTCTTCTATAATAGGGAACTTTCTAACCCCAAGAGCAGACATATCATTTGCAAGTTTAGATGAATATGCCATTACGAAGAAAATAATTAAGTCAAAAACAACTGATCTTAATACTAAAACAAGTGAGACTGTAGGTAAAACAAATGAAAAAAATACTCAAAAACCTAAGACAGTCTATGAATCAGTTAACATAGATAAAGTTATCATTGAGGATTGGAACTCAGATGATGAGGATGATGTGTCTGAAGTGCAAACAGTTAGTCCTGTTAAGACTAATGAGACTTGAACAGTTAAAACTAGAGTTGATAAAATTGGTCAAACTTCATAGAAACAAGGAATTTGATTTAAAAAATAAAAGCCTACTTTGTACTTTAAATAGTACTCGACCATTGATCATAGATTAAAATTTTCATGACAAAAGATCACAAACCTAACTGAAAACTTGGCCAAACTGGTCAACGAGTGGTGGACAAACCAGTAATGGATAATACTAAAAAGGGTTAATAATCAAAAAATTTCAAAATAACCTCATTTAAGAAAGACTTTTTGTCCCACAGAGTACAAACAAGAACATGTTTGTTACCCTCCTAAGTTAAACAAAAAGAGAAAGGGTAGTTTCACACAGTTATAACTGCTAGGTTAGTTAGTACTAAGCTAGGCCAATAGTACTGTTAGACCATTTACCTTTACCACCCCAAAAATAGCACAAACTGTGTGCTATTAGACAATTTACCCAAGAATGGACAATGTAAAGACCAAGAAGGCTCATATGTCACCATCAAGAGGTCCTTACTATACAAAAACCACTTTTAGACCCAAAGACTTAAAACAAGGATGTATTAAAACTTTTGGTGTTTCAAAAGTATGACTACTACTGGACAAGAGCGTAGTTTAATACTGGAAAAGTGTTAAGATGGATAACTGTCCATAAAAAGACCGGTTGGGTTTGGAGGCCTAAGGGAAATTACTTGGATCATGTGTCCAAAGACAGTGGATCATTCATGCTCAATAAGTTTGAGTATGTTGACCCAAAAGGGATTTCCAAGTCTATAATGGCTTAGGTCCCTAAGAGATACTAATTCTCTTAATTTTTATGTAGGACAATCCAGAGATCTTATTACAAGATCATGCAGTAGTGGATAGTGTTGCTCAAGTCCATATGTACTGGCAACAAAGTTTATCTTTCAGACTGATGGGAAGAATTACAATGGAGGCTTTGTGGCTTTTGGAAGTGATCCCAAAAGAGGTAAAATAACAGGTAAAGATAAAATCAAAACTACTAATTTAGACTTTGATGATGTTTATTTTGTAGATGAACTTAAGTTTAACCTTTTCTCTGTCTCACAAATGTGTAACAAGAAAAATAGTGTCCTTTTTACTAAGACTGAATGCCTTATCCTATCTCCTAGCTTTAAGCTTCTTGATGAAAGTCAAGTTGTACTTAGAGTTCGTAGAAAGGATGATGTGTACAGCTTGGACTTAAAGAACATTGTTCCCTCTGGAGGTATAACTTGTTTATATGCAAATGCAACAGTAGATGAGTCTAAATTATGGCACAGGAGATTAGGTAATGTGAATTTCAAAAATATAAACAAACTTGTTAAAGGTCACCTAGTTAGAGGCTTACCTTCAAAAGTTTTAATGAATGAAACCACAAACTTATGTTGCGTGCAAGAAGGGTAAGCAACATAAGCTCCTAAAGTGCAAGTTAGAAAGAATCATCAGAAAGCCCCTAGACTAACTTCATATGGACTTATTTGGACCTGTCTCTGTAGAAAGTATTAACAAGAAAAGGTACTGTTTGGTTGTGTGACTGATGTTCAGCAAGATTAGCTGGGTATTTTCCATAGCTACCAAGTGATGAAACATCTGAAATCCTTGTAAATTATCAAAAGGCTAGAAACCCAATGAATCAATGTACCAATATAATTAGATGTGATAAAAGGACAGATTTAAGAACCATTCTAAGAAATGAATTCTGTCTAAGAAAGGAATAAAAATGGAGTTTAGTGGGCAGAACTCAACATGCACAAGGAGTTGCAGAAAGGAAAAATAGACCCTAATAAGACCTGCTAGAACTATGTTATCAACTCACTTTTTACCACTCACATTTGGGCATAGGCAGTAAAATACTGCCTGCTAAAGTACTACATAGTAGGAATTAGTGGACCAAACCTCAAAATAAGACCACCTAAAATAACTATAGTAGGTAAAATCACCTAGTATTAGTTTTATGATACCTATTTGGTGCCCCCCTATTACCATTTATAAAACGACTTAGATTCCTTGGGCAAATTTGATGGGAAAGTCTGATGGAAGTTATTTGCTTTGGATACTCTACAGTAGTAAAAGCCTTTAGAGTATACAACAAAAGGACCAAAATGGTAGATATAAATCAGCACATTTGATTTCTTAAAGATCAACCAAATGTGGCAGAACAGGTCCAAAAGGATGTGTGATCTTGATTTTACTAACCAATACAATGAACAATATCCTGATAGTGAAGAAAATCATGTTTAAAAGAGATCAGGTGCACACGATTTTTATGTTGCAGTTCCATCAGGAAAAAGATAGAGACAACTCAGAATAATACTCTTCCACTAATAAAACCCCTCAAAAAAGGTCAAGGATTCTAGTATAAGATGTTGTTCCATGTGCACAATGAAAAACCTTCAGACAGTTCTCTTAAAGACAATGATTATAAGAAATTCTGCAGATGTTGCATACAAGGAAGGACAACATCAGATGGCAGAAGATGAACAAGTCTTGCATGATGAACTTGAGAAGATGGTTGATCAAGAAGTGGTTGCTAAAGCTCTAGATGATACAACAAGATAAGCTTTTGAAGAAGAAAAAAGGAATATTGCATCTCAAAAGAGGGCAGCTCGGGCTACCAATATTAACAAACTTAGTACAAGTTAGGTCTGCTGTTTAGTACGCCTACCACGCATAATGTTAGATACTACTAGTTACTCCTCTACCGGTGCAATGCTGGTGAAATCATCATTTGTCTATCTTGAGGAAAAATACCTGATTGATTCATCCTACTCTGCCCTAATGCTGATTTACCCATTGATCCAAATATGCCTGATTTAGAAGATGATTCTGATGCATTTTCAAATGATGGCATATTCAATGGAGCCTATGATGATGATGAGAATGTGGGTGTAGTGGCTAATTTCAACAATATGGATGACACCATTAATGTCAGTCCTATTCCCACACTCAGAATTCATAAGGATTATCCAAAAGATCAAATTCTAGGAGATCCTAAGTCAGTAGTTCAAACAAGAGGAAAGATTCAAAAGGCTTCTTTAGCACAACAAGCATTAGTGAGCTACATCTCCAAACAAAATAGAACTAATCACAAAGATCATCAGAACTATTTGTTAGCATGCTTTCTCTCCCAAGAAGAACCTAAGAATATATCACAAGCCTTACAAGATGACAGGTGGGTTGAAAAAATGCAAGAGGAATTGTTGCAGTTCAAATTACAGAAGGTTTGGATACTTGTTGATTTGCCATCTGGGAAAAAGGCAATTGGCACAAAGTGGGTCTTCAAGAATAAAAGGGATGAGAGAAGTATTGTTGTGAAAAACAAAGCCATGCTTGTAGCACAAGGGTTTAGACGGGAGGAATGAATAGATTATGATGAGGTTTTGCACCTGTTGCCAGGATAGAGGCAATCAGGTTATTTTTAGCCTTTGCATCATACATGGGATTTACTGTCTACCAAATGGATGTTAAAAGTGCATTTCTCTATGGCACTATTGAAGAGGAGGTGTATGAATAACAACCCGCAATTTTCATAAATGTAAATATCCATCTATTAAGATAGATGATGTACAATCTATCAGTTATATATGAACTCACCTTTTTCAAGGAAAATTTTCACTTTATTACATTACATTACTTTGCCAATATCTTAATATGCAATATAACCTGCATAACTCAAGTTAACGACTTGACAACCTAACGTATGGCATCCTATCTTCATATATGTCAAGCCAACATCATAACATATCAAGTCAATATCATACTATCGTTATTATAAAGGAGCTAATTAATTCTTAAAAGACCATTTTGCAAACATCATAACAAAATGTGGCTTAAACCAAAATCGGATGCCCTAAACCTTATCTCATGGAAAGGGTTAACCCCTAAAAATAATGCACAAGCTACTAAAGCAAGATGTACAATAATATAACATCTCATCAGAAATATATAATCACTTAAATCAAAGCACAAATCTCTAAAACACAATACAAGTCATTAAGTATGATCTCTAAAATAGCTGTTTTACCTCCATTTTCATTCTAATTTCTTCACCATCACTTGTGTACAAGCTAATACACTCATTCTACAATGTATAAACCCTAAATATTCTATTCATAAACTTTCATACATCTTTATGCACTCAAAACCCAAATTCAAAACCCTAAACCCTAAACCGAGCTAGTTTCTAAACCATGACCTGTTTCTTTGCCTTTATCCATATGTAAACCCAAAACCAACAGACAAATAATTAGTAGAAAGCTTATTTTAACAACATATCAATCCTATTGCAATCATTATAAAAACATTACTTCATCCATTTACCTCACATTGTACATAAAACAAAACCTAGAAACCCTAAAAGTACCTAATTGGTTCATATAAAAAAACCCGTTTACTTGTTTAAACCATTCTAAACCAAATAAACCAACCAAGGGACCATTGTAAACACATAAAATAAGTTTATACAAATCAATCAACGTATCATATACTTGGAATGTGCAAGAAATCAAAGCTTAGAGAAACCAAAATTAACTAACGAATGCCCAGAAAACCCTAAATAATGCCCTAATAAGAAACCTTTGACGCCGTTTTCTCAATTTCAACCCATTATAACTTAAACCAATGACCAAAATTCATTGATAATACTTTATATAAGCCCTATTTTTATATTTCCATCATTCCTAATCAAGAGTATTCAAAATATAAGCCAGTAAAGTTAAGAATACCTAAACGAGCCTATTGAGAACCCGTACCACCCATTTCTTCAATTCTAATCCGTTTTAACCCAAAAAATTGCTAATATTTGCTAATTACTTTAATCCCAGACCTTAACAACCTATTTCACATTCCTTAATCATTTATAACACAATGTACCTTGTTAAAACCTTTGAAGAACCTACCTGTCGAACCCAAAAAAAGACCCGTTTGCTTCATGACCATTATTAAACCCCTCTAAATTGCTACCATGTACAAATGACCACCCAAGAACTCTTCTAGAAGTCTTATAGCAGCTTACTAAGTAGCTTTGACTTATCCAAAGTCAAGAATGAAAGCACATGGCCTTTCCTTTTGCTTACTTCAGCCGCGGCATCAAAGAAACAAGCCAACACATTCAAGCAACTATATCCTAGACCTCCACAGTTCAATATTTCTAGCTTAAACACCTCCCTAAATAGAACCCTCTTTTTTCAAGACCAGATCCCTAAGGTTGCTTACACATTATAACCTTCAAATGAGTATATAACTAGGTGCAATAGTGAGTTTCAATTCTTCTTTCAATCCCCCACTCCTCCTCAATAACCCCTTCAATATTAGCAACTCCTTGCCAATATGAATTCAAATAATCCATAAGAAGTCTGCAAGTATAGAAAAGGAGCAAAAGAAACCAAGAAACGAAGCCCCTTATTCGTTACACTCTCAAGCCGTACAAAGCCGAAGTCCTAGATTCTACCCGTTTCAAGCATATATAGCTAAACCAGGTTCTCTAAAGCTGTATAATTCAGCTCAGGTAACGTCATATTGTTCATAATATCTTTCTAACATCATAATATAAAAGCTTTGACTAAAAAACCTAAGTGTAATGCCTTTTGATCCAAAACCGTACACCTGAAACCCTAAATTCATGTTTTATACTTAAACAGAGTTAAACTTTAAACGATGTTTGTATAACCTATCCTAATACTCTATCATAATGTTAAAATAATACTTTGATAAGTCAAAAGAGAATTATGACCTAAAAACCCCGCGTTTTCCATTTTGAAAACCCTAATTTGACCCGTTTTTATCATTTAACCTTAACGTAATCGTTAAATTAAACTTATGATTGTGTTAAAATCTTCATATTTTAGTTTAATATAACTTTATAAATGACTATTGAAATGTTTAAATGAAGCTTGCATTGCAATTTGGACATGTTTTGTAATTATAATCCAAGCGAAGGGTATATATCGTAAATTTTCAGAACTTATAACTAAAATGACTAAAGTGTCATTTAATAAAGTTGATAACTATAGGGGTCATATTATTTTCACTTTTTAAAGTACAAGTTTAACTTTTGGTATATCAATAAAAGTTGAAGGACCAAAGAACGTAAAAATGCAAACCCTAGGGTCTACCTTGCAATTTCCAACCTAGTGTCTGAAAATGTAACATTTTGAAAAATTGTAAAATCATAATCAAGACATTACCAACATAACTTTTAATTAACAGCACCTTCGTGCGTAACATCTCTAGAGTATTGATAAAATGCATAAAAAACATGCTTATAGTTCTAATCCTTAAAATCATTTCAACATCGATGTGCTTTCCAAAAAATCATGTCCCGGATCCATATCATAACCACGAATACTATGGATCTTCATATTAAGAAGTTTCATCCTCTTGGTACTGACATCTGTCTGAGTTTGTTAGGTGTAACGATTTAAAGTGCCCTACTCCCACAAACGTTTACTAATGACTTCTAACTATGATGGCCCGAACGGTGTTATGATAATTTTTATATCAAAACCAACATCGATATCCAAAAACTTATATATACAATCAAACTAAGACTTGCCATATATTAACCCAGGTTGTCTGTGATTGCCTTGTTGAAGCCGTAACAATTCATTCCCTATACATTAGCATCAATTTCCTATAACTGTTCAGGTGAGTTCATAGCCACAGATTTCAATCTTTTAATAGGCCCCGAGGGGGATACATGCTTATAACAGAATGCAATTATACTACATGCTATAATCAATTTACTATTGCCTAAGTAACGCTTTGCCTTTTAAGTTCCCCATAATCCATGAACCATTAATTACTCACCCGTAGTAAGCGCGAATGATGTGGATAGATCTATTTAGGTTGAACTCCCCGTTGGTGTACCCAGTTACGTGTAACCAATTGGCACACATTAGAAATCACTGCAGCGTATTATTAGCAAAGGTGCCCGCATGGGCAATATGTATCAATAACCAATGGCATCGGATTCATGAGCAAATGGCATAATAAAATATGTTTGATCAATACTGGGGTGTATATCAACGTAACCCAAATAGCGCATGTTTGCATTCAAATATATTACTTAAACCTATGATTCACTTCAACCTTTGAGTGACTTTTTAGCATAATTTTATCACAGGTAACTAAATGGACAAATCACAAGGATCATCAGAACTGTTTGTTTGCATGTTTTCTCTCTTAAGAAGAACCCAAGACTATATCACAAGCCTTAAAAGATGAAAGCTGGGTTGAAGCAATGCAAGAGGAATTGCTTCAGTTCAAACTACAGAAGGTTTGGGTACTTGTTGATTTGCCATATAGGAAAAAGGTAATTGGCACACAATGGGTCTTTAGGAATAAGAGGGATAAGAGAAGTATTGTTGTGAAAAACAAAGAATGACTTGTAGCACAAGGGTTTAGACAGGAGGAAGGTATAGATTATGATGAGGTTTTTACACCTGTTGCCAGAATTGAGGCAATTAGGTTATTTTTAGCCTTTGCATCATACATGGGATTTACTGTCTACCAAATGGATGTTAAAAGTGCATTTCTCTATGGCACTATTGAAGAAGAGGTGTATGTTCATCAACCTCTAGGCTTTGTTGATCTTGCTCATC